>KL285605.1:64360-82303 GCA_000699545.1 Podiceps cristatus
CTGCTGAAATTTTACCACTCCGGGCACCGAATTTACTCACCCATTCGTATCATCATGATGGTGAATCATGAGGGAAGCAATCTTTTTCTTGTAAATGTTTTAAAAGAAAAAAAAAAAAAGTGCCCCTGGCTATTGCAGGAACTCGATATAGTGGAGAGGAGTGAGTTTATTTCTTTGGTCTGTGCATTTTCATGAATTCTTAAAATTGGAAAAAGCAGTTTAATTTTAATTGGGCTTTAGCCTGGAAAAGGGAGTATCGTATCAAATCAGGAGACCGAGGGAAATAATTTGAGAGATGTAGCCCTCCCGCAGTTACTCGGAGAGGAGAGGATCAGTTTGTGAAACTGTCTGTGTGCATCTCGCAGTCTGAAGTGTGCTTCACTACATCCTCCCTGAAGCAGTAAAGAATCGAACTGTAATGTTGAAATTTGGGTGACTTTTTTTTTAATGTAGAAGACCATATTAATTTCTTTAAAAAAGGAAATTTAAAAATCTCTGTTCGCTTTGAAATGAAAATGGTGTTTGGCAGCAATGAGAACTCTCCTGCGGTTGGATTTGGGAGTGTTGGTGGATCCTTGGGAGCCTTCGGGCCGTGTGTGTGTTCTCACCACACCAGCTCAGCTAGTCTTAGTGCTAGTTAGTGGTCATTTCTTCTGGATAGTATTTGAGTTTTGGTTTTGGGTGGTTGATTTTTAGGGTTTTTTTAAGTGTTGTGATAATTTTTAAAGCTCCTTGGACCTCCTGCGAAATAGCATGGTGTATGGATTTGAGGGAAGATTACCAGGTGGCTTTTGATAAACTCTGGAGAGGCTGTGGCATTTCCAGAACGGAGGTCGGAGGCTGCTGTGGGTCTGTCCAGCGTTAACACCTTTACGCCACAGAGGCAGGAGAGGATTCTTAATGCCAAAAACGTGTCCGTGATCTTTATAACGTTAATGTAAGAACAAGGTGTTTAGTAATGTATTGTAGCTTTTGTGCAAGTCATCTGCCATAAACCATGGCATGATTCAGAACAGGGTTCAGAGTTCCTTCTTTGTTCCTTTGTTAATCACTGACTTGTGGGAGGCGCCTGCAGAATTTGCTAATGCATTCTTTTTGGGTAAGGATGACGCACAGATTGTCCTAATAAGGACTTAGTTTGAGAAAGGGGCCGTCTTCTTTGAGGAGATAGGGGCAAGTCATAGGGCGAGCAGTTTCTTTTTTAACTGAGGGATGACACAAGCACAAGTCATTTCCTTATTAATCGGTTCAAACCAGTTCTTACAGGAACTGCTGGTGATAAATGTGGGACTTCTGAGAAGTCATTCATTTTATTCGGAGCACTGCACCAGTGCAGAGCCTCAGCTGCCTTCTCCTGGCTTTAAGGAAATGCTGTAGCTCACAGCTTCTCTCTGTGCTACCAGCAGTTTGTTATCACTGGTTTGCTCTGAAATACTTTTCTTTTTAAGCACTTTTTGAGGATCTGGGGAACTATGTCCCTTTCAGAAGTATCAGATAAAAAGACAAAATACACTTTATTTTGTGGTTATCTGCTTTCTCCAGTAGCAATGCCCTTCTGAGCTGAAGCTCAGTCTGAACTTTGTTCTGTTTGGGTCAAAGTGGTAAGTTTAAAAAAAAAATGGTTTTTGTTTTTGTTTTTTTTTTCCTCCCCTATTTTGTCTTGTTCCCTGGGATGAACTTTGCATCAGTGCTATTCCAAGTATAGGTCCTTCTCTTCAGAAGCCATTTCAAGAATATTTGGAAGCTCAGAGGATAAAACTTCACCACAAATCTGACAGTGGCGTGCCACAGGTAAGAACCTCTCTGCCTCCTTCCCCGGTTAATTTTTCCCTTCTCTAGCTATCTTTTGCCTTGTCAGGTTTACCGGTTTAACCCTTGATTCGGTTTTTCAAAGATTTGCAGTGGCCCAGGCAATAGATAAAAATCTCATTTTAAAAGCATCCTGGAAATGAGAAGTAATACTCTAACTGTAAGCAACTGGACTTAAACCTCTCGGGGAATAAAGAAAATAATGAAGCAAGACCTGTGGCACGTCTTGCCTCTATGTTAGCGTGCCTATTTTGAAAGATAAATTTAAGCAGAAAAGTTGCATTTACATGTGAAACGGCAACAAACTGTGTGCAGCATCGATACTTCAGAAGCCAGTAGGATCTGTGGCTTAATGGCCAGTAAGAGAAACAAAATCCCCAAGCCTTTAATGTTGAAAGGAAAAGAAAAATGCGGGGTTTAGAGCCGGTAGAATGGGGGCAGAAGTGTCCTTTCATACAAAATACTCTACAAACATGCCCTGAATTTTCAGTGGAGACAGCAACTTTGACATGAAATTCCTTAGGATCCTCAGGTGTCTTTCGATACAATCCACTGATCTAACTAATGCTTCACATTTAATACTTGTAGCTCTTATAAATGTTTCTTGCCCATTTCTTACCAAAAAAGAGACTAAATCAGGGAGGGTCAGGCTCAAGTAACTCTATCTGCAGATTCCTTTTATACACATTGAAGTAAATTTTGTGCAGCGCATTGCTGCCCTCCTTTGACAAAAAAAATACAAGTTAAGAGCAGCCATGGAAAGCGCTCGAAGTGGGACTGCCGAGGTCATCGCACTAACTTCTAGTGACACGAGAAGAGTCGGATACTAATTGGAAGATAACACAGTTTGTGCAGTTTAGGAAAAAACCTTTGTTAACCAATGACCTTATTGTTTTCTTTGCAACGAACATGACAGGGAATGACAGTCAGGGCTGCAAATTCTGAACTCTATGAACTGTTAGCAAAGGCGAAACAATGCTAGGAATAATAAATCACTTCACTAGCACACTAGTAATGATCAAGGATTCATCATCTGCCCCGCGGTGCGTTTGGCAAGCCCTCCTGCATTGTCTTTCAAGGGACTAAAGTCAGCTTTCCAGAGACCTGCAGGAATCCTGTCAGCTTGCACTTAGTTCCTGTTTTTAATTCGATAAATTACATAATAAAAAAAATGGTTGGGCTCTTCCCTTTCATCCAGAAAATGGAGAATTCTCCATTGTGCTGTCCACTAATCTTCATTTTCCTCCTCCTTCTGTTTTGTCTCTTCAGGGGGAAAACTGGCTATCCTGGATGTTTGAAAAATTGGTGATTGTCATGGTTTGTTATTTTATCTTATCTATAATCAACTCCATGGCCCAAAGCTATGCCAAACGACTGCAACAGAAGATGTACTCTGAAGAAAAAACCAAATGAGCTTGGAAAAACCCCCTTGGAATGGGTTTCAGCAGGCACAGAAAATGACACATCTTTCCATATGTTTAAAAATCAGCATTATTCAAAATGAGGGAAAACTTTTTAACATCAATTTTCAACTATAACAAGTTTTTATTTAATTTTGAAAGTAATTTGGATATTAGAGCAGACGTTTCATTGACAAACTTATAAATGTTAAGGTAAGGTATAAATGCTTTCCATGTCTGAGCTGTATTATACAGGATGGGCAATGTGATGTTAAATGGAGTTTAACACAAATGTTGTCCACCCAAATTACTTCCAAAACTGATGATTTAATCCTCTCCATTTCCTGATTTAACTTCAGACTGACCCTAAGGGTAACTTTTCATTTTGAAGGGTGGCTGTTTTGCTTTATCCATAACTTTCAAAACCATCACAATGTATATAAATGAATACAGATTGGATTCAAACTGTTGCATGTCCCTCATGGTAAGGCTATTCCATCTGAATTCTCCGGTGTCCCGTTGCATTGCACGTGTTCTCGGTTGGAAAAGCCACCCTCTTAAACTTCATGATGTTAGCAGAGACGATTGATGTCAAAATGCTGAAGCTGACGTTTTTTATTCTGTATATTTAGAATGAAGTTAAGATAAAACTTTATAAAGTCATCTTTGATCATTCCAGAATTTCTTGTGTCAGTCTTTTTAAGCTGTTTCTTTTCTTCCCCACTGTTGTATGCTCAGTTTCTTTAGTTTCTTTATTAAGCCTTAATCCCATGAATCGCATGCTTTACTCATCCTTCCTGTACAAATGGTGCCGAAACCCTTTGTTCTCCCCTCCGCCCCCCGCCCCTTAAAAACTTCTTACTTAGCAGAAGGAAGTAGAAGGCCTATCACTTGCTTGAAGTCTGGCGCTCTGGTTAAAATCGGCAAGTTAAATAGCTAGCGATCGTTGTTGTTATAAATTCTTCTCAGATGTTTGCCGCTGACCACAGCACCGTGGGCGCTGAAGGAGAAAAGAGGGGGGAAGAGTAAAGATTCAAGCTGAAAACAGGTTTGATGTCAAACCCAGCAATGATACAGAGAACCTTTGAGGTCCTTAAACTTGGGCTTTTAAAGTCAGATATTTTTAAAACATTGTTATGAATCAGTGTGTGGTCCAGTTCTGATGTACCTGAACGTAACTAATATTAAAATGGATCTTTTCCCTCCTTAGTAATTAGGTCTCTGTTCCACTGCCACTGTATATGTATTACTACTCTAATAAGTTCTGAACTATTGTTTTTTATTTTTATCCTAGGGGTAAGTAACAAGAATTAATTTGACTTAAAACTAGTGTTCTCAAAAGGTGACATAGGAGCACCAAGTCGGTTAGACCTTGCTCTTGCTTAGGTTAGACTTATCCCTGCGTTAGGGTAGGGCAGGTCTCGAGCAAGGTGTAAGGATGTGTATTTTGTTCAATCCCGCCTGAATGTCCTCTTGTGTTGCCAACCGTCGTGACATCTCCATGGCTGTACCATCCTGTCGGATAGCTTATCAGACTGATGTTGACTGTTGGATCTCATGGCAACAACAGTCGGTAGGCTGTCTGACATTTTGGTATCTCTCATCTGACCGTTTGCTCATCCATCTCCAACTGTTTTCATTGAACATCAATAGCATATAAATGTGTTTAAATGGAAGTGAGTTCAGAAGTCACGCAGTGCAGCAGTCTGCATAAGAAACATCTTTTAAAGTTTCATTTCAGTTGCGTGTGAGGTTTGTAATGTTCCTCTTGTATGCTTCATATATAACTTTAAACGATTACTGAATAAATGGGGAGGCTTTTTAATACTTCCTTCTCTCAGCAGAGCTGCTGACTAGATTAAATTTAAATATCTAAAAGTCTGGGAGGTAGTACCAGGTAGTTAAAAGCACAAAGGCCATTCATTTGCCCCTGGGGATTTTTAAAAGCTGAACAGTATTTCTTAAATCTTGGCCCTAGCAGCTTTTTCACTTTTTGGCCTAAATATGGTCTTTGAAAATAATGCAGCAAAGAACTTGTTCTAATACAATACACAGTCAATAAATCATAGCTTTATTTGATACTTCACTTTTTTCAGTCTACTGAAACATGAATTTTGCGCTTTGTAAGAGATCAAATCAGCAGCTCGTAGCTGTTTGTTTCATTTTTCTTCAGGATGCTTGGATCAGTGAAACAGCTGTTTGCTACTTTCCCCAGTTCTACTGGCAGCTTTTTTCCCTCAAACCAGCCGTTCACCTTAGGGACGCTGCTGCTTACTTCACACAGTTCTGATAGTGTCTCAAGGCCTTTTGTGGGAGTAAATTATATGTATGCCATGTAGAGGCCCCTGTATGCTGTCAGATTGAAATGAGGAGCCGGGTAACAATAAGCAAAAAGAAGTAAAACAAAACAAACTCTTTCTAGAGCTTGAGCCAATAAACTATATCATTCTAAATGCTTTAGCTGTCTCCTTATAACTGTGCCTCCTTGCCTACTGAAAAATCACTAGACAAATTGAAGGCTTTCTCCCACTTCAATATATGTTTACATACATCTAGTGTGAAATATATATCTATTGTTCTGCAACTCATGGTTGTATGTGCCCATTCTGATAAGCTATGCTGTCATTTTGAAGCTTTCTAACATTATTTAAACAAGAGACTGGTCATTCTACTTTCTTCAGCCTGTTCAGCCGCTGGGAGATAATAAGACTTGGTAAAAGGTGAAACCTAATAGAAATGCAAGTTATGCAAACCTAATGAGACTTGCAAATGGATAGTTTTATGTTTGCTTAAATAAACAAACAAATAACTGTTTCCCGGTGTTTGTTTCAGCTGGATTGTTTCCATTTCTGTATATTGAGCTTGGTTGTTACACTGTGAACTTTGTTGTCCCAAACATTCTACAATGAACATGAATCTAGAAGGTACATCTGCAATTGCATTTTGTGGCTTCAGAGAAGGACCCAGAGCCTTCAGCATTTCATCTGAAAACATCTATTTGCCTCCCTTAATCCAAAGTTTCCTTTTCTTGTACGTATTTTCAGTTACACACGGGAAGCAGTCAATCATCTAGTTTAAAGTGTGTTAGAGAAAAACCCCAAAGTGAGCTCTGTTGCAAGAGAAACAATCTTAGCGTGGATCACTATTTTTAGCTGATTCTTCAAATAAACTATCTTGCTTTTTCTTGGAATTGCTGAAAATCACATGGAAGTAACAGCCCTTGTAACAACAACTAATGTGTGGTTAAACATCAAAGATGACTTTGAGGTGATAGAGATTTTTTTTTTTTAGTCTCATGATCTGTGGAACATGGCTGAATCTGCTGTGACAAGGGCACTGTAAATAGGAAGCAAAGCAGAAAGTTGGTTGTATTGCCTAACAATTCAGGGAAGCACATCAGTGCTGAGGTCGGGTAGGATTGCAGCTGATCCTCTTAACGCTCTACTTGCGTACTGCCTGACCTGCGAATCGTGCGAGATGTAAGCGTGCTGGCGTGCCCCCTCCCTGGCAGCCACAATCTGCCCGCTCAGGGCCGGAATTGTGTTGCTGCAAAGCTAAAAAGGTCACACTGCTCTGTGCCAGGTGAGCCAGGAGACGGGCACAGGCTGTGTCAGGTCGAATCATCCGGTCCCGCACTTCCCTCAGCTCCGTCAGACCCATCAGGACACCTCTTGTTCCCTGTCTCTGCTTGTAGTTTCTTACCTCCATCCCGGTGTCACACTGTTTCTCATTAAAGCAGCTCCCTCTGGAATCCCCCAGCTGCCTGTTCATGCTCAAAGATACTTGTCATTAATCCTTGAAGATGGCTTAATGCTCTTCCAGAAAGTCCTTCCCTGCTGTGCTTTTGGGTTTCATTATTTAATTTGTTAGAATCAGCCTCCCTCTCGCTGCAGGCAGTGCTAATTGCAAGCACAAATACTGTGGATGTTTCCCTGATTATCAAGCACAAATATAAATATTAGTGAACAAAATTGATTGCAGGTGTAAAAATAAGTGGTGATTGCCTGTGTTCCTCAGGGGTGAAAGTAATTCAGTTTTCTTTGAAGCACATGGTTAAGAAATACTTTGTAATCAGCAGTTAAAAGGTTGAATGTAATTATATAAAAAATAATTGAAAATGCTCTTCTGAGACTTCAAGTTCTAGGGTTTTTTTCTGTAAATTTGTATTTTTAATTTTTTGGAGGGGGAGAAGAAAAACCAGTAAGTACTTTGCCCAGCCTTCTCCAGATTGCAGCACAAAGTGGAGTGTGAAAGTGGGAGAGCAGTAGCCAGGGCGGGCTTCCTGCTGGGCTGTTGCCTAGCCCAGGTGAGGGTTTAATTGCTTGAACCTCATCAGGAAACAGGGAGTGAAGCAATTGCCTTCCCTGTGAAACACCCTGCTAATGCCTTCAGAACCAGCTTGAGGGTAAATATTTGCATATGTTCTTACAAACTCATTTTTAAAAGTATTATACTGAAAAACTCTTTAAGCCTGCTGTGACTTTCCTAATTCAAGTGTCTAATTGAGGGCATGAAATGCTAGCATTTATTTCTTTATCCTTTTCACTTGCTTATTGATGTATCCACAATGGCAGCAAAATGCCATTTTGGTGGTGGTGTGACTGGGAGAGGCTGTAACAGCCTGTGCCAGTTGTCAAAAGAGCGAAAAGAGTTCAAGTGCAGAAACTGTCATCAGCCGTCCACGGGATGTCTGGCTGTATCGCCTCCCAGCTGAAAGCAAACGGGAAGAGCCCAGCAATCTGCGACGGGCTTCTTGGCTTGTGTCAGGAATTCAGAAAAACGGTATTTTGGTAAAAAAAAAATGACAATTTCTTTGTGCTGAATTTAAAGTGAAGAGGCTGCTGAGCTGTGAAGTCCTTCAGCCTGTTCACTGCTAGCGATGCTCAGCTGTGGTAAAACAAACGTGCAAATGTGAACCTGTTAAATGGGCCAAGCTTGGGTTTAGTTTGCCTTTACCGCTGCCCTTTATTGTGCTAGAGGGCTGGGGTTTTTTAAGTTGTTACTCACTCATGGAATGATTCAAAGAGCATTGACTAGGTTATCATTATATCAAAGGTCGTCTTTCTTTAAACCTCATTTGAGGAGCTGTTCAGATACGGGTAAGCAAGCGTGCTGCATCTTCCGTGTTTCAAGGGAGTTACTCCCAGCTTAATTGTTCTTCTGGTTTCCCAAGAAGCTTAAATGAGTTGCCTGGGCAGCTGGTAATAAGGAAACCAGCTGCTATTTCCTGATGAAAGGCAAGAGAGAGGAGTTGTCAGCTCAGGGTATTGTTCCGTGGGCTGATAACTGCCCTGCAAGCCGCACCCTTCTGCGCCAGCCTCGAACTGCTTTTCTGTCCTTGCCAGGAGTGCCAGTTGGTGTCTTTTCTCTGCGCTGGTGCTGCTGCGAGGGAAGGGCTGTGTGTTTAGTACACGTGATTTAAGGTATAATCCACTGGTTTTGGTTGTGTGGGTTTGTCATGTTTTTTTTTTAATGCTAATGTGACAGAGCAGGCCACGCAGGTCTGATTCAGCCTTCCCCGGAGAGGTGGTTGGAACTTTTTGTTTCCTTGTGGCCTTGGTAGCGTGTCATTTAGAGCTTTTTGCTACACGGAATATTGCACTTACCTCAAAGGCATCTCAAATCTAGGCAAATTCTATGCGCTACACTGAGGTGTTCGTTAGCCTGGTTTTCCACCAGATTGTGACCACGTGTCCCACCTTATGTGGGTACCAGCTGATCTGCATGACCTTTCTATGGTGTAAGAAGGCGCCATCGATTTGGCAGAAGACGTCAGCCAGAGCTCTAAGCTACAGGCACCACCAGTGCCCTGTGTGCCAGGGGAGGTTAAACGCTGCCTCAAACCATTTGAGAAAGTATAAGAAATTCTTCAAGATATTAGATGCGTTTCCCAAAGCTTGTTCTATCTATGGAATAACCTTGGGGTCCCTCTATTTTCCTTCCATGTTGTCAGGAAAGAAACTGTCGGTTCTCTTGCAGAAGCTGCTGCTAACTAAACCACATAAATTCTTTGTTGGAGGCTCACACTTACATGTAGAAACCGTGCGAGTTTCAAGGGACTGTGTGTCTTTCCTGAGACTGCATGTTTCTTAGGCTCTTTCCATCTGTTGAAAAGGTTTGAAAAAGCAGGTTTGCGTGCTCAGCATTTATTTTCTGTCTCCAAAAGAAACTTGACCTGCATAAAGAGAAAACACGCATTTAGATTTACAACATCATACAAATCTAGCCACGTTCACAAAATCTCTGGTCTGTTTAGAAACCGTGCTTCGCTCGGTGCCTCGTTTGCTGCAGCTGTTTTCTTGAGAGCTGTAATATTTAGGGTATTTTAACAAAAACAGATTTAATTTCTCTGATGCCTTGATTTTTATGTACTGCCTCAGTCCAGCTGACCTCTTGTGACATACAGTCACGTGCATCCACGCGTGTTGCGTAAGGAGACTCTAGGTGGGGAGCAGCAAGGAAGAGAGAAACTTTTAAGATGCCTGAAGCCAGTATTTAGTTAAGCTCAAAGTAATGCATGCCAAAAACAAATGTCAAAGCAGTGCTTCTACTAGATCTGCGCTAATGCAATCAGTGACTTTAATTTAGTGCCTCCCTTAACTTCTATATAAACCTGTCTGAAACATTTCTGCATATGCACAACCACCATGTGGCGAATCATTTGTACACGAACTAAAATCATTACGGCTGCCCGCAAAGAGCCTGGAGTTATTAGTTGAAGTGTGGGAATCTCCTGTGCCATCCTTTGGCAAAGCCTTTCAGCTGTGACGGAGAGGACAGTCCCAAAGGAGTGAAGAAGGAAGGTGTTTAAGTGTTGTTTGGCAGAGCCGATCCTGAGAGTCCTGGCTTAAAACTGTCCCTGATGCCTCTTCTCTCAGTCAGTCTTGTAGCCCTGTCTGTCCTTGGTGCGTCGCAATATTTAGAGAAGTTCAGGCCTGTTGACTGGAGTTTTGTGCAGCTTGAACAGGGCCCCATGTGTACTAAAACAAGTTCAAGTTTCCTTTATAATGTCATTGAAGAACAAGCTCCCCTTTCACAGCACACATTAGGTTGTATCTTTTTTTTTTTTTTTCTATAAGAATACTTCACTGTGAAGATTACTGGTTCTGTGGAGAGGTCTGACTAAATCTTTATAGAGGAACATAATGTGAAAACCTGAGTTAATGTCTGGTAGGGAGGGAACAGAAGCTTTCTTCTTGGGAGAAGAGTATTTAATTGGATTTATGTTCATCAGTTGCCAAATTTACGTGTTTAACTGTTTTATCAGTTGCATTTGGTTTCTTCACCAAAATTTGGCCTAGGAAGGAGAAACTGCTAGATTACATTGTCAAATAACTACAGAAATGCAGTTGCTGACTAGCTGACTCAGAATCAGGTAGTAATAGAGGCGGAAGTTGCCCAAAGTGGGGTGGGAAGGAAATTTCCCAGTATTTTCTTTGCAAGTGGCAGAAATGCATGACAGCCCGCCGCGAGCAGTCTTACACGGAAATATGTATTCTTGAACCATTGTTCCGAGCCATCTGGAGAGCAGTAGCTCTGAACTATTGCCCAGCTCTCACCATCCTTATTGAGGATATTGTAATGAACAGCTACAGCTGCCCTTGCCAACCAAGTACAGACTCAGTATTTTATTACACCTTCAGCGCGTGGGATAAGGCTGCTTTCCATTTGGCTCCTTCGGCCGTGTTCTGCTTACACGCTCCTGTAAATGATCTATGACATATTGGAGACTGCTGGGCAAAAGTTCAAATTAAATCATGCCATCTGACCACAATTATACCATTCTCAGGCAACTGAAGCGTATTTTTGTGAGCCTTTAAATAAACATTACGTGGTACATGTAACCAAATATGTACAATAATCATTTTTGCAGAACACACCCATTTAAATGCAAATATACCACATAAGATGGTATTTATTCCTCATCACATATAACATAGCTCACTGAAGCTCAAGCAATGTTTATTTAATTTTTTTTATTAACCAGTGGCTTTTTTTAGTTAGTCCCTCTACTTATTGCTCTTTTAAAATAGCAATCTTGGCCTTGAGAGAGTCCTCATTTTAATTATTTTTCTATCTTATGGTGTAACGTTCCATATTTTAAAAATTGTGCTTTCAAGACTAGCAGACAATAAGGTTTCTGCAACCCGATTCACACAGATAAGTACAGAGGCCTGTGCCTTTGTTTTTTACCACTAGACCCTTAAACGTCACTGTTTAAATTCTCTCAGGCTCGTATGAACCACGGGGTTAAGGTTTAGACTTCTTCCGTGATCTTTATCATGGAACATATTCATGCCTCTAAAAATTGCCCTTAAATTTCCTATTTCCTAATGAGCAGAAGCTCATTCTCTCACCTCTCGTCCCAGGCCGCTATCTTCACTTCTTCCAGCATGCTCCCTACGGTGGGCAGTAACATTTGTTTCAAACACAGCTATTTCCAGCTGTTTGTGCTTCTGGGAAAGGGTTAAGCGGGTTCTGCTGATTCAGGGAGGTAGGTGACTCATTACCCCACCCGGACAGAGGGGAAGTGGCTGTCTAGAGGGAGAGGATTCGTACAATGTGAAATCAGAAGGGACCATTGTGAGCTTTGAGTTTGACTGAAAGAGCCGGAAAGGCTCTACAGTTAAAATTCAGGATTATCAGCTCTACACCCAGATGAGCTAAAAGCTGTCCCGGTGTCCAGGCTGTGCTTCTGGAGCGTGGAGGGAGGTGGGGTAGGAAACCCAGAGGCAGGAGGCCTGAGGAGGAAGCTGACACTGGAATTTGCTGCCTTGGTCAGGCTGTGTCTGGGCTGCCCTGGAAAGCAGCGGAGGGAAGGCAGCAGCTCAACGCCTTTTGGAAGTTTTTTTGTACCATATCAGATCCATGAATCACGTTCCTGATGACTCTTGTGCAGTTTTTGAATTGGTATTCAGCAAAACACGGACTTCTTTAAAGTATACTTTGACATCAGAGAATATTTCCTTTTAGATGTTTGGTCCCTCATTTCATAACATTTACCTTTACTAAATTTATTAATAGATGCAGAAAGAAATGAATTATTCATTCAATATCCTTTTGTACCTTAATATTTCCCAGTACTGTATCAGCTGGTAATTTGAACATAACTTCCTTCTTTCTTACTGATAAAATCCTAGTTGTTGTGGAAACCACAGATTTTTGCCTTTAATCTTGAGCTGTTTCAGTCTGGTAAATCTGTGCAGGTAATCCTGTTAAAAACCCCTTATATATTTACACTAAGATTCTACCCTTTCTGTACTCGTGGTCAGTCTAACCTCATAAGCACCAATACATTTTTAAGTCCAGATAAATTGTATCTGTAACTACATTAGTGCCCCGTAACTTGTCAAATAGTTACTATGTTTAAAGTATTTGTAACGGGTTAATTTTGTTCCTGGTTTTAAGGGGAGTCCTGGGTTTTGTTTGGTGGTTTGTTTTTTTTTTTGGTTTTTTTTTTTTTTTTTTTTTGGGGGGGGGGTGTTGTTTGGTTGTTGGGGTTTTTTTGTTTGTTTTGGGTTTTTTTTGGTGGCCAAATAAAAGTCATCCTATTCATTAAATATATCTGCTCTAGTTAGAGTCCTTGAATCAACTTCCAAGTGAGCTGCACCTGTCCATTACAAAAAACAATAGTGAGATTTGATGCATTGTTCCGTGGTTTATGGACATCCTGTGGGTAGTTTGCCGAAAACCAGGAGGTCAAGGCCACTGATTCTGTCATCCCTGCCTCGGTGAGCGCCTGGCTTGCACTGATCCTGGATCTACTGAATTAATTTTCATTTCTAATGAAATAAAGACCCTCTTCCAGGCTCAGACTATTTACATAATTAATTTTCTCAATAAAACAGAAAATTACTATACCATCTTCTAATGTAATTGTAGATGATAAAAATTCAGTAATAGCTATTCACTTCCTGTCACTTTGACCCTCTCCTCTCCACATCCTGGGGAAAAAAACAGACGAATCCAGCCATAGATCAAAAAATGAAGGCTTAGTTTGGGAAAGGGTGTGAGAACATCAGAATTGAGGTCAGCAGTGAACAACACTAACAGGAAGAAGCCTAGAGATGCCTAAAACAATTCCTCTCAAGCTGTTCTCCAGAGGGTTTTTTTTGGGTTTTTTTTTGTAGTTTTGAGGAATCTGGTTGTCAAAGTTCGGCTGATGGGTGTGATCTTCTGTAGATGCTTTGAAAAACTTTGTTTTCCCATGGAAGCAGGAGTGTTTTCCCTGAATCCTACCCGTGAACAAGTTCTTACGCGACTATCCTTGTTAAGCAGTAATGAACCTGTTGGCCTAGCTCTGTCTTTGAGCTGCAGAATCTTTACGTTTTCATATGTAATAACTAGAGATTAAATAAGGAAACTCCTATTTTTGCTTTGAGGATATACATCTTAGCTGTGTGCTGTGTTTCCTGACGTGGCCCAAATTCTGCTGTCAAACAAAAAACCCCAAATATCCTGCTCCGTTAACCAAAAGTGACATAAGGCATAAATAGCAAATGTACTTATAAAGAATGGATAAATGGATCTGTGTCATTCATAGGTGCTATAAGCACCTGCTGTATTTGCTTCATGGCCAGAATTATAAATACATCGAGGTAACATAAGGTTATTTCTGCAATAAAGTTACTTGCTGATGTAGCAGTACAACAACCCACTGCTCGCTTCCTTGTTTCTGAGAGGACTTCTCCGTCCTTAGCTTTTTAAAAAGCTTTTTTACCTGTCCTGTGGAGCAATGAGGAGTATGCCTTCCTGGGACTCGGTCATTTTTTCAGACAGGAAGTTACCTATTCCCATTTCTATTACTTCTGGAAGAAGTTCTCAGTCTGGTAGCTGTTGAAAACACTAGGGAAAGTTGTTTCTATGTTGCTAAACATCCCGTGCTTTTGGGAGGAGGGAGAACCTCACCATACTGTCTCCTTTCCTGACCCTTTGTTCCTTGCAGACTTGAATTGCCTGTGCTGTTTATCTTAACTGCTTGTGCAATCTTTCCTCTAGTTTCTTCTGCAAAAATACCCAAGTTAAAGGCAGTGGTTGAAACCGACAAAAACACATCACCAGAAAAGCCCTTTTGACAAGAACAGTTCCCCAGCTCTAAGATGCCAGGAAGTGATTTAGTGGGAAAAAAACACATCACAAATAATATTCTGTAACAAAAGTTGTATGTAGTTTTGAACTTCAAACAACTCACATTTTACTGAGCAGTACAGGGCTTGAAGTGTGGCTGGCTAGTTGTACTATGATTAGTGTCCTCTCCTTTTGACAGGGACTTCCTAAACCAGGAATTAGAGCAGCTGAGTGAAAATGGAAAACAAACCAGACCAAGTGGTTGGATTATGTACTGTGGTCTGCAAGAATGGTGTCAAAATGTTTTGTCAGAAATGTCAAGTGTCTTTTTATATGAAAAGTAATTAGGTATATTTATTTTATCTGCTTTCTCCTCTTTGCCTTCCCTCTTGTGTTCCCCCCGAATGATATAGCTATTCAATTGAAGCACCAATATAGCTCTTGATTTACACAAGTAATTTTTCTGCATGAACTAGGACTAGACTCAACTCTAACATGTGCTGACAGTTGCCCTATTACTAACAGGCAGTTGAAACCTTTTTTTCTTTTTTTTTTTTTTTTCCCTTTTGGGAGGCACGAGAGATTAACATTGCTTGTCTATAAGCTACCGTGAAATTTATCAGAATCCGCTGAGGCTTGCACTGACACAACCATGCGGAGACCAGCTATTACTATGGTGTATTTGAGCACTTGGGAACTTGGCCTCAGTACTTACTTGTCTTCTTCAGATTCAGTCTTGTCAAGAAGGCTGTGTGCCGTTCGGGTGTCCTGTGCCAGAGCTGGTTTGAGAACAGCTGCTCCGGGGTGGCGGGGAGGGGATTTTAGTGCTTCTGTACCTGGCCTGAAGAAAAGTAAAGAGGTAAATGAAACCAGGAAAGGGAATAAAGATAAGAGTAATACCGAGCGTCTGCTGTGCTCTGACTGAAGCCTAGCAGAATTACAAAGTCACTTCTGCATCTAGCACTGTGTTAATTCATTAAAGATTTAAAAGCTAAACCAGAATCTCCAGCAAGGCAAGAATTCTAGGTGGGCATTGGTAGCAATATTGCAAATGTCTTTAACATATTTACATCATACGATCTACGTGCTCAGCTTTTAGTTAAAAGCTGGGAGGCCCGGCATGAAACAGCACGAAAACCTGAAACTACGATATTTGTCCACTTGTCAGGGGGAAAGTCCTTGAAGCTGATTTTAAAATTTTTATTCTTGGCATGCCTATTTAATAGCGAGTGGGAGTATTTCTATGGGAGAACAGTGTGACACGGGGGGAGGAATGGCAAGAATTCCAAAAGCTTTCCCTAGCATTAAGCAAACAGCTCAGAGAGGCAGAAGAAAGCTCGGTGTTACAACATAATCCGTACACTTTTATTTTATGAGGACCCAGTCTGTGCTGCCACAGGCCATGGCAGCCTCTTCCTCCCACCAGGCTGCGGCTTCACAGCGGCACCACCTGGTGGTCGTGGTAACTTTGGGCCAAAAGAGCCCATTTCTTAAATCCCCCTTTGAAATGATACAATTGTATTTATTATAGTACAGGCTCTTGCAGCTCCACCAGCAATTCTCCTCCCAAATATGTTTAAATAAATAACAAAATAATTTAAAAACCCCTACCTGCTTCTAATTTATAGGAAAAAGAGCAGGAGTTGTAGTTTTGCTTAAACCTATGGTTCGCCTATAACAAATAGCCAAGACCTCTGATGTGCTATAGGGATTTTGGGTTTTTTTTCAACTGGTAGGTAGCACCACTTGAAAACATGGCAGAGTGAAACGGCCAGAAAAGCACATAATTCATTATAATTTCTAATAGAACTCGGGGATGACAGGAAAACGAAGCACCCATCATACTTTTTTTTTTTTTTTTTTAAGATGGTTCAAAACTTCAGCTATTTTGTCAAAGTTCAGGTCCTTAAAATAGAATTTAAGTCTTACTTTGCTTTAAAGGAACAGGTGGCATGCTGTTCTATCTTGAAGGACACTCAGATGGGGTTTGGATTGAGGATTCTGATCCTGTGCATTTTTATCAATATTGAAACATTCTTAGGGCGAAGCATTAGCATGAAAAATTGGAACTGGAGGATCGGGAATGCCATACTACTTCAGTCAAGCACACATTTGATTTTTATCACACAGTAGTTCATGATAGTTCAGATACTGAGAATTCAGACTGGAGAAAAATCCTTCTGTATAGGCATTCTTTATGAAAAATATCCAAGGGCCAGAAAAGACTTAGCTACAGTACATAGCAAATGTATTGAAAAAATAGCTATTTATTAGATTTATTAAATAGAAGTAATCAATGCCCATATAAATATATTGTTAGGATTCCATTCTTATTATTCTAACACACACACACACTGCTTACAAGACTGAAAAAGAGCTGCAGTCCAGTAATTTATATACTTCAGGAAGCTGATGAAGGTTTTTCCAGTGCTGGGTTCTTTCAGGAAAGCTCTATTTCAGACCATTAAAAAAAAAAAAAAAAATCAAAGGGTAGTGTAACTGGAGATAACTTGTTCCAGAGCTGTGAAGCTGTCCAGGAAATCTTCCTCTTCGATTCCAAATTTAGTGTACTGGTGAATATAGGCTCTGTGTGTTCAAGTCAGAGTAGGAAAATGGATAAGACACTAGAAATCAGTGAAGAATCTGGACACATGAAAGCAGATTGTATAGTTATGGTAAAAACTTCAAACGAAGATTGGTTTCCACCCAATAATCAGGCTGGTTAGTTTCTGATGTGCTCTCTTAAACTCACCTTGTAATTCGTACTTATTGGTAAGTCATGACTCATTTCTAATAGGGTTTGTAACTTTGGTATTGCTTAAGGAAACAAAATTGCAGCTAACAAAATTGGGCTAACCAGGGAATGGGAGAAGTGATTATTAGTTAAATGAGAAAACTAATTCATAGATCGGAGATGCAAAGCCTCAACAGTGTGTGCGGGATACCTTGCTTCTCATCACCAGTGTTCTTGTAACAGGTGGTAAAACTAGGAGCGCAGCTTGTAGCAGCAATTTTCCTCTTTTGGCTTTTAATTGCAGAGCTCCTGTGCTAGAAACTCATCTCTAGTAAGGAGGAAATTTTTTACGCTGAGGGTGGTGAAGCGCTGGCACAGGGTGCCCAGAGAGGTGGTAGATGCCCCATCCCGGGAAGCATTCAGGGTCAGGCTGGACGGGGCTCTGAGCAGCCTGGTCTAGCGGAAGGTGTCCCTTTAAAGACAGCCTTTAATGGTCCCTTCTAGCTCAACCTGTTCTCCAATTCTGTGATCTGCTGTGACATGCAGTAACCTTGGCTTCACAGTGATAAAAGTAAAGAGGCAGTGCTTTTCTACGTTTCTTGGCTCTAATGGAAAATCAAACTACTCACATGGGACCCTTAGTAAACCCACAAATCCCCTAAATGCTTCTGAACTGGGCCTGGAACTTTTTTCCTGGACTGTGCAGCATGTCCGTACACAATTTAGAAACTATATGATCAGTAAAAGAGTTTCTATGTGTTATTTTTAGAATGGTTACATTGGAATGCACTAAATTTGGGGAGTTTCAGTACTGAGAAAAGTCAAACTGACAGCACTAGAATGAGTGGTCTTGCTTATCCGCAGAACATAGGCACTGTTCTGTGTTCCTCACCCTGCCATCATTTTTCAAGCATAAAAATGTTTCCACTGAAG
>JMFS01122151.1:0-10492 GCA_000699545.1 Podiceps cristatus
TACCTAATAGTCGATGAAGGGAAACATTTTTTAAGGGAGAAATTAATCTTACCTATCTGAGATGTTTATGGTAGGATGAGATAAATGAATCCCTAAAAAGGCTCTTGTCCTCAGGTGCTTACATTCTTTGTCCACAAAGGCAGTGCAAGGTGGCTAGCTCAAGCGTAAATGTCTATACTGCCAGTGGTGTCTCATTTGCTCCAAGGACTCTTAGCACTAGTGTCCTCCCTGGAACATACAGACAAGACACTTGCAGCTTAAATTTGGCTAAATCCCACACCAGTTCTTGCATGAACATCTCCTACAGGATGACCCAGGTGCCCTGCTCCATAATTTACCCATTTGTCAGTCAAAAGGCATGGATCTGTCTGGAATTAAAACTGCCTAAAAAGTCCCTTGTGAATGCTGGGTTCTGACATATGGGTTTTCTAGATAGTTTTCCTTGATATAAGTAGATATATCCCACTTCAGTGAGGTGTTTAATCCCAAAGAAGTGCTCTGACTGGCCTAAAAATATTTTAGTGTTTTTCCTACTCTGAATGCTACAGTAGCTTTAGAAAGCTGTATGATAATTTACTGATGCATCAGAACTATATCAGTATTAAATATTATTTGGGATAAAAGAAAAAATGTGGCACAACTATTTAATTTTGACATAATATCAAATAAAATGTTATGCTTTCATACTTTTATAGCTACAAAGTATTGCCTACTTTTTTAAAGAAATTAAACACATGAAGCAGATGTCCTGTGGGAGCAATCTGTTATGGTCTGGCAGCAGAATCTCTTTCACTAGCTTGAGATATTGTAACTGAAACATGTACATAAAGTTTAACTATATATGTAATTACAGTAAATAGCACTTTATCAGATCTCTAGTTATTAAATATCCCCTCAAGATGTAACTGTTCAATCTCTTTGTGCTTCTCATTGTCCTACCATTATTGTACCACTGTCTTTTATATTACATACTACGGATTACCTCATTTTAGCAGTATTTCTGGTCTTATTATTGCTGTGGAGTCTTCATTTAAAGTGTTATCATCTTTATAGGTATGAATAGGTATTTCTGAATGACAATTTTTAAGCAGAAAAACCTGACTCTTAAACTGCTCAGAAACTGTAAAGTTGGGGCTTATCTTCCAGACATCTTTGCTAGTCATTAGAATCATCAATCTCAAAATTGCACAAAACAGACATGGGGAAAATTAAATTCTTAACATCCTCAGAAGCCAAAAATCAGAGCAGACATTGTCAGTGTGAAGAGAGAGTCGAGTTTATTTAAATGCCAGTTTTCAAAGAGTTGCTCTGTGCTTACTCGGGGCATGGAATAGACTTCTCAATTTGGGACAGTTCATGTGAGGTCCGCTTTTCATTGCATGCAGCTGTGTAGACACTCCCTTTTAGCTGAGTTACCATGTACAAAAGAGATCTGTTAAGTTGAAACAGAGCAGGGAGATGAAACCTCTCAGGCACTAGGCATATATAGAGTTAGATGATCACTACAAGGGAGGTCTGAGGTCTTTGTTGGCACGGAGAACCTGCCATTAGCAGATCTAGACTGTAAATACTGTGATGATTTGGAGCATGACCGGCACTACGTGGTTTCTTCATTGTCTGCATCACAGTACATGGGACCATCATTGGCAGGTCCTTCCTCAAAAATGACCAGTAGTATTGACACCAAACTGTCTCTGGAAATTTGGCAGGAAACACTTCAGAATCTGGAGTCCCTTAGCATAGCACGGGTACAGTGTTGCTTGTGTCTGCTGCCTCCATGGACTCTGTAGTCTCACTCTCATGTGCCTTGCCTCACGGAACAGTAAAGCTGAAACTAAAGACGGAAATACTTATTTAGTGAGATTTAGGTCAGACTTTTGGTTACACTAAATGGTGACAATCAAAACATGTGAAACGCAACCCTACTTGACACCAGAGCTTTCTAATTACTTAGCTCATCTTATCTAGAATTCCTAAAACATACCTCAGCCTTTACAGCTGTGGTTCCTTAAAAGGAAGCCCTTGGAGTTTGGGCTCTCAAATTTTAGCTTCAGACACAACTTCCATTGGTTTTTCTCCTCTAATTTTGAGTGCCAGTGACCTTTTTTTTTGTCACAAGGTAACATCAATACCCCATCAGCTCCAGCTATACACTTCTTTTGTGTCCTTTTCTTTCATCACAAACTTATCTTCTAGGGTATAATTCAGTACATTTTTTACTTGATTACATACATCTCCACTGTAAACTTTGATAACAAATACAAATGGCCTTGACCATTCTAAATGAATTCAGAGCTCTTTACTCACATCACTAGCCTAACCAACTGTGAGCTATATAAATCCCTGTCTCTGAGTGCTCTGTGTATTTAGAGACTATTACTCCTTTGTTCCTGTTTAGCCCACTGGCTAACTCCTTCACCAGTCCTCACTGTTTAATTCAGTGGTTTGTAATCTGTGGTGCACAGAACCCTGGGGTTTCTCCACAAACTATTTCTAAAAGGTCTGTGAAAAGTAATTACAGAAAACAAGCCTATCATTTCATGTGCTGGCTTTAATTTGCTAGCTAAGGGTCCCATACTTTCAATGGACCTTTTCAGAGCACTGTGGTTTTAAAAAGCCTTATTGAAGTTACTTATATGTCACATAAGACATTATACAAAACATCTGTTATATATTTTTCTGTTAATCTCATTATCTCTTGGACTTTACTAACTTTCTATAAAGACCATACATAACATACTATTAATGAAGGTGGCAGTCTCAAGAATAAGTTGCTTTCCACAGTCGTGCTTAACAGGAAATGCTCCCCTGAAAACAATCTCACATTCTTCTATTGGGACTGTTTTACACTTAATTGCAATTCTGTCTGAACTGTTAATAAATATTGGTTTATAAATATATTTTAGAAATCTATTTGTTCATATCTCTTATAAATTGAGTTCACAGGCATCTGCCTACTTTATTTACTGTCTAGTCTTTTCTTAATAAATTATTTGTAATAAAATCATTGTATTTTTATATACATCTTTACTTCCAGTAAATTACGCTGCTGAGCCTCTAAATGTGTCATGATACTGTTTTTCTCTGAAATCTCAGAAGAATAAATTACACAAAGTTTAAGAAAGATGAATTTAACTGTTACATATGATTGTTTAAAGTTGCATAGCCCTTCTCAGCTTTCATTTGACCTATCATGAGATGATTTAGAGATTAAAATAGTTCCAGCATTTGAGGTCACCCAAAGTTGTTGAACATAAGGGTTGAGCAAAAAACTGAATGAAAAAGTGTCAGTTTAGCATATTAGAAAAAAACAGTACCTTTGAAACAATTGACAAACTTTCTTTCAAACTCCCCTAATCCCCTATTGTGATACATTTAATTCTCATGAGCACTGAAGTGTGAAACATCTTCATAATAAAGATCATAGGAGTACAGTTGAAGTTTCACACTATGGAGAGAAAAGCAAGGTCCCAACCAGGCTGTGAGTATTTCATAGAACAATCTCTCTGACAAACAGCTTATCATGCACACCAATAGGCTATCTTCTTTCTTCTCTTATCTGGCAGCAAACCATCCTGTTCTGTGAAACGGGAACTATTTTAACATATGAGTTTTAATGCAAGACTCAGATGGTCCTTAGAAATTGCCAGCCATGACCATGAACCTCCTCTCTGCAGTCTCCTCAATGTATTTCCCAACACAGCAGTGGCAAAATGTGGGCCATGTTTGTTGGTGACAACAGAGACCAGGACAGACTTTCAACCAAGCCTGTGTATAGTCATCCCTGACAAGAAGATCTTTTCACCCTCTGCATTTTGTCTTCTACTAGGCTAACTGATTTTTAAAACTGCCAGCTTTGACACTTGGGTTCTTCTCCTTCAAACTATGGGGTTGTGCTAACTTTGCAATTAAGTCTCTTACACTGCAGGAGAAGTTGTCAATTAATGCTAAGCAGTTTAGTAAGACACTGACATCCCAAAAGTAATAGTCTTTTGGCTTGACAGGTTTTGATAGGGAGGTGGCAGCCCTGTTTAGCTTGTCTGTTCCCTAATTCCTGTTGCTCCAGGGAGAATGATGGTAAAGACTGTCTTCATGGCAGGACTGGGTATACTGTATTCCACTTTCTTCTTCTAGTAGTAAACGATTAGGGTCTTAGATTTTGAAAAGTATCTTTTATCTTTCAGCCAGAAATTATTCTACAAATTGAAGTAACTCCATTTTTTTCTAATTTCTGGATAAGTTTTTCTTGACTTCCTGAGGAGTTACTGTAGCGCTCAGAAATGACTGTAGCACTAACTTATAGACTGAATAAGCAAATAACATCAGGAAGGCTGAGAAGGAGTTGATTAGCTGGTTCCGAGCACAGTCTATAATGGATCTATAGCCTATGGCCACCAGCTGAAAACTCCCCCACCAGCGCACGCAGAAGGGAGAGGGGCCAATAATGCAGAAGAATGACATCTTGCAACAGCAAGGACCAGCAGGAGGAAGAGATTTCCCCGAAAGCCTGAGGTGCCCTTGCAGAACCGCTTCACCACTCTGCAGACTGAAGGGGAAAGACCCGTCACATCAGGATTGACGCTGGAGCTGAGTAAGACAGCCTGATCTGCTTTCCCTGTAACAACCAATGCAACCAAGAAAAGGCCACGGGTGACAGTAGTAGGCAACTTTCTTCTGTGAGGTACAGAGGCACCCATTTGCTGCCCTGACACACTCTCTAGAGGCGCACTGCTTACCAGGGGCTTGTATCAGGGACGTCACTGAGAGCCTACCAAGCCTCAAACATTCCACTGACTATTATCCACTGCTGTTGTTTCATGTGGGCACCAGGGACACAGCCAAGAGCAGCCTGAGAACTGTCAAGAAGGATTACAGAGCCCTGGGAGCAGTGGAAAGGGAATCTGGAGCAGAGGTAGTTTTTTCATTAACCGTCCTGGTCAAAGAGAAGAGATTTGAAATGGCCAGTCAAATCTGGTGAATCAACAAATGGTTACAGGACTGGTGCCAGAGTCAGGGGTTTGGCTACTTAGATCATGGGGGTCACTTTGAGAAACCTGGTCTACTGGGGGCTGATGGGGTCCATCTGTCAGAGAAAGGAAGAACATCTTTGCTCATAGGCTTGACAAGGTGGTGAAGAGGGTTTTAAACTAAAGTTGCCAGGTGAGGGGAACCTCAGTCCATCCCACTCCTACCAGTTTGATGCCTGTGCCAGCGATAAATGCCCAGAGTCTGGAAAAGGTTCACAAGTCAGCAGGAGAGCACCTGAAGAGCGGCACAAAGGAATTCCAGCCACTCCAGACAGTAAATCAGCTTCTTCAAGGGCCCAGCTTCAATGCCTGTATGCAAATGCACATAGCATGGGGAATAAACAAGAGGAGTTAGAGACATGCACATCCCTGCAGGGCTACGATCTTATTGACATCATGGAGATGTGGTGGGATAGTTCCTATGACCGGAGTTTTGGAATGGAAGGATACAGGCTCTTTAGGAAGGACAGACAAGGGAGACAAGGAGGGTGTATCGCCCTCTATGTCAGTGACCAGCTGGAGTGCATGGAGCTCCACCTGGGGATGGGTGAGGAGCTGACTGAGAGCTTATGGGTCAGGATTAAAGGGAGGGCAAGGACAGGTGACACTATAGTGGGGGTCTGCTGCAGGTCACCCAGCCAGGAAGACCAAACGGATGAGGCTTTCTATAGACAGATAGGAACAGCCCTGAAAGTTCACAAGTCCTGGTCCTGATGGGGGACATCAACCACCCTGATATCTGTTTGGAGGGACAACACAGGAGGTTCCTTCTCCAAGTGACAGAGGAGACAACAAGGAAAGGTGCCATGCTGGACCTTGTGCTCACCAACAAGGAGGGGTGAGTGGGAATGTGAAGCTCAAGGGCAGCCTTGGCTGCAGTGACCATGAAATGGTGGAGTTCAAGGTCCTCAGGGCAGTAAGGGGGGCACACAGCAAACTCACCATGATGGACTTGAGGAGAGCAGGCTTTGGCCTCTCCAGGGATCTGCTTGGTAGAGTACCATAGGATAAAGCCCTGGAGGGAAGAGGGACCCAAAAAAGCTGGTTAATATTCAAGGATCACCTCCTCCAAGCTCAGGAGTGATGCATCCCAACAAAGAGGAAGTCAGGCAAAAGCACCGGGAGGCCTGCATGGATGAACAATTTGCTCCTGGACAAACGCAAACGGAAAAAAAGGAAGCCTACAGAGGGTGGAAGCACAGACAGGTAGCCTGGGAGGAATACAGAGAAGTTGTTCAAGCAGCCAGGGATCAGGTTAGGAAAGCTAAAGCCCCGAGGGAATTAAATCTGACCAGGGACATCAAGGGCCACAAGAAAAGCTTCTATAAGTACATCGATGATAAAAGGAAGACTAGGGAAAATGTACGCCCTCTCCAGATGGAAATGGGAGACCTGGTTACCCAGGATATGGAGAAAGCTGAGGTACTCCACAACTTTTTTGCCTCAGTCTTTATTGGCAAGTGCTCTAGCCACACTGCTCAAGTTGCAGAAGGCAAGGGCAAAGACTGGGAGAATGAAGAACCACCCACTGTAGGAGAAGATCTGGTTAGAGACCATCTAATGAATCTGAAGGTGCACAAGACCATAGGACCTGATGAGATTCATCCACAGGTTGTGAGGGAACTGGTAGATGATGTTGTTAAGCCACTATCCATAATATTTGAGAAGTCGTGGCAGTCCGGTGAAGTTCCCATTGACTGGAAAAAAGGAAAGATAACCCTCATTTTTAAAAAGGGGAAAAAAAAAAAAAAAAAAAAAAAAAAAAAAACCAGTCAGTCTCACCTCTGTGCCTGGCAAGATCATGGAGCAGATCCTCCTGGGAAATATGCTAAGGCACATGGAATATAAAGAGGTGATTGGTGACAGCCCACATGGCTTCACTAAGGGCAAATTGTGCCTGACAAATTTGGTAGCCTTCTACAATGTAGTTACAGCATTGGTGGATGAGGGAAGAGCAGCTGACATCCTCTACCTGGATTTGTGCAAAGCATTTGACACTGTCCCGCACAACACATCCCTGTCTCTAAACTGGAGAGACATGGATTTGATGGATGGACCACTCTGTGAATAAGGAATTGGCTGCATGGTCACACCCAAAGAGTCGTGGTCAGTGGCTCAATGTCCAAATGGAGACCAGTGACAAGTGGTGTTCCTTGGTCAGTATTGGGACTGGTGCTGTTTAATATCTTTTTCGGGACATGGACGGTGGGATGGAGTGCACCCTCAGCCAGTTTGCCAACAACACCAAGCTGTTTGGTGTAGTTGACACACTGGAGGGAAGGGATGCCATCCAGAGGGACCCTGACAGACTTGAGAGGTGGACCCATGTGAACCCCATGAAGTTCAATAAGGTCAAGCGCAAGGTCCTGCACATGGGTTGAGGCAACCCCAAGCACAAATACAGGCTGGGCAGAGAATGGATTGAGAGCAGCCCTGCAGAGAAGGACTTGGGTGTGTGGACTGATGAAGCTCAACATGACCCAGCAATGTTAGTTTGTAGCCTAGAAAGCCAATTGTATCATGGGCTGCCTCAAAAGCAGCATGGCCAGCAGGTTGAGAGAGGTGATTCTGCTCCTCTACTCCACTCTCGTGAGACCCCACCTGGGTTCTGTGTTCAGCTCTGCAGACCCCAACGCAAGAAGGACATGGACCTGTTGGAGCAAGTCCAGAGGAAGGCCACCAAGATGGTCAGAGGGCTGGAGCAGCTCTCCTATAGGGACAGGCTGAGAGAGTTGGGGCTGTTCAGCCTGGAGAAGAGAAGGTTGCGAGGAGATCTGATTGTGACCTTTGAGTCCATAAAGGGGGCCTACAAGAAAGCTGGAGAGGGACTTTTGACAAGGGCATGTAGTGATAGGACAAAGGGTAATGGGTTCAAACTGGAAGAGGGTAGATTTAAATTAGATCTAAAGACAAAATTCTTCACTCTGATGGTGGTGAGGCACTGGAACAGGTTTCCCAAAGAATTTGTGGTTGCCCCATCTCTGAAAGTGTGTAAGGCCAGGTTGGATGGGGCTTTCAACAATCTGGTCTAGTGGAAGGTGTCCCTGCTCATTGCAGGGGGTCAGCACTAGATGATCTTTAAGGTCCCTTCCAACCCAAACCATTCTATGATTCTATGGTTCTATGGTTCTATGATTCTATAAAATAGAAATAAATGCAAGAATGTCACTGGTTTTCCCACAGTTTCTGCTATTAGTTTTCCTAATAGTAGTAAGAAAAAGGACATAAGGTTTTAGAAAACATTTATTTTCTTTGGCTTCTTTCAAGGAAGGAATTTGTAAGAGTTTTCACTTCCAATGTACTTGTAAGTAATTCAGTTCTCTGTGCTGATATGATTCTGCAAAATTTGGTAATTTTAGCTATAGAATATATTTGTGTACGTTCTGAAAGTTGAGATTGCTAAAACTTAAGGAAAAACTAACAAGTGTTAATGATTTTGGATGCAAGTACCTTAAGATTTCTGCATCTTAAACTGTATTTTGAAAAAGAAGGCTTTCATCTTGTCATATTAGCTATAGCAACATATTTCAAGACAAGTAGATGCTTTCTTCCTTTAATAAACATTTCTGTAGTGAAAGGTACTGCAGAGCAGTCATATACCATATTTGATTCTATAACCTCATTTTAGTGACAGAAAGGGCAGATACAATTTCCTTTCAGACAAAGGAACAAAGGAGGTTAAAACTGTTGTAGCCACTGCTCTGCTCAGATGGTGCAAATGGGGAGAGCAAAGGTTTTACTTTAAAATGGAGAAGTGCAGTAGAATATAATAGAAAATGATAAATATTCTTTAAAACTTTCATCTGTCTTCTGATGTTTTATAACAAGGATACAGCCCTCTGCATCATTCTTCCCATTAGTTTTAATCCAAAGTGTTGACTTATAGGAAAAGATAAAACAATAATGTGTTATTTAATTAAGTTCATCCTTCCAACTGGTCATATGGAACTTATTAAAGCTATTACAGAAAATATTGTGTGCCTACATAGTAAAAGCAACAAGATATTAGTTTAATATTTTTATTACTAACTCATATGAGTCTAACAAGCAAACCTCAACAATTTTTTATCATCAGACTCATAATCCATTTGGCTGAGTTATTCAAGTTGAATTACAGAAAACAGAGACTTCTTTTTTTCTCTGGAAAACAATTTATTTTCTAACTTAGCTCTTAAATACACTGTTTCTAATTCTTGCACTATTTATTTTGTATGATCTTGTAAACAATGTTTTTGTAAACAAAATATGTAAACAATGTTTGTGCCTCAAACAATACCTAACATACCTTGTTATATGATTGTTGTTCTTGTTTATTCTTATTACAGCATCATCAGGCACATTTTATCTTCTCAAGTATATTAAAAACCCAGCCTGACTTCACTGAATTCTTGTAAGAAAATTAGATGTTTAAACATACTTATTATCTTGTTTATGAACATCTTATATTTTACATATGCATTAATGTACTACAAGGTTAATTGTTCTTATTAATACTTTAACAAAACCACATCTTTTTCTTTGTATTGAAAATAAGTCATCACATATTCATGTCCGTGTATATATCACAGAAACCAATGAAATTTTACACTTTTGAAAAGACTAATTACTTTTTGTTTGTATATTTCCATGGACATTGTTGTTAAAAACATTAAATAAAAACCAAATGCCATCATGTATGTAACAAAAGGATGTAATTCTGTGTCAAGTTCTTTAGGTTTTAGTATATTGCCCTCGGAACACAAACAATGGGCTTTCTCGGTATTTTTGTAGAGATTTTCCCATGTTTTGCAGAAATTACAGACTTTCAGAAAGCAAGTTAAAATCTCAGACTGCATATTTTATGCAGTCTGAGATATGAAGTCTGTATTTCCTGTTTCCCTGACACAATAAACATTGTCTATGGTGAATAAACATTTTTACTGGAAGAGGCTTAGAGAAACAAATGACCACTTTTGTCATCTTGGTAATTTCTGTCAGGGAAATGCCCAGGCCAAATACCACTGGGGAAAAAAAAAAATAAAAAAAAAAGAAAAAAAAAAAGTTCCTTCTCAGAAAACGTTTAGGGTAGTTCTGTCATTTCTCTGGCAGCTTGGCTCAGACCAGTTTTTGCTAGTAGGAAGCAGTAACTTTCAGATTTGGGTGGGAATGATTTCAAACTATGACTGCCCTTAGATTTAGTATCTTTTTGATGTTGTTTTTTTCTGTTGTTGTTCTGAGTGGCCTTTCTGGTATAAGGTTTTGGGGAAGAATGAAAAAAGAGCTATCTTAATGTATAGTTTTACAGTGTAATTACCCTGATTTGATCGTTATATTCTGCTGAAGGTGAGGGTGGCAAGGAGTCATACTCTTTTCCTGCATTCTGCTTTTTTCTTTTTCTCCTCTTTTTTTTAAGTATTTACTTGACACTGTGGTCATCTAGTTCAGGGAGTTGAACTGGAAGGAGAGGAGAGGAGAGGAGAGGAGAG
>KL285606.1:3234-43213 GCA_000699545.1 Podiceps cristatus
AGGGCTGGAGCAGCTCTGCTGTGAGGGCAGGCTGAGAGAGTTGGGCTTGTTCAGGCTGGAGAAGAGAAGGCTGCGGGGAGACCTGATGGCGGCCTTCCAGTACTTAAAGGGGGCCTATAGGAAAGGGGGAAAATCTTTTCAGTAGGGACAGCGGTGACAGGACAAGGGGTAATGGTTTTAAACTGAAACAGGGTAGGTTTAGGCTGGATGTAAGGAAGAAATTGTTTACGTTGAGGGTGGTGAAACACTGGAAACATTCAAGCCCAGGTTGGACAGGGCTCTGAGCAACCTGATCTGGGTAATGGTGTCCCTGCTCACTGCAGGGGGGTTGGACTAGATGGGCTCTGGGGGTCCCTTCCAACCCAAAACATTCTATGGTTCTATGATTCTATGGTTCTATAATGTCAATTATTTTACTCACAGGCTTCTGTGAATCTAGTAAAGGCATTGTAGAAATATGACAGCATTGACTTCTGAGACTCCTAAGACATTTTTTTAAACTTGTCAAACTTAAGTATGAGTGGGCACAGGCACATTTGAGGGGAGGGAAGGAGGGGAAAGGTAGGAAGGGTGTGCAGTTCTCAGAGAAATGAGCAAATTGCATATATATTTTTAATTGCTCTGGCTGTGACTGGCGGTAGATCACCTGGATTGTGGTAGGAAAACCTGTCATGTGTCCTGTAGATACCATTGCAGATGATGCAGATCACTCTCTTTTTTCAATTTGTGTAAACTGTTGACTTTTATAGAATCATAAATGATGGGCGCAAAATATTTGACCCATGACTAGCTACTTTCAGCTGTGAGGAAGTTGGAAAAGGTCTATTACTGAAATTAGGTATTTAAAGACGTGCAAAATATACTTTGCAGCCTCCCAATATGAAAGATTGGCAATGTTTCTGTGAAGTGTCCTGTTGTACATATCTATTTCAAACTTTTATAATAAAGTTAAACCATAAAGTGGCTCGCTAAGAAAAAATGGAGGCTAGTTAAGGCCAGTTACAAAGATGGATGAGAATAAAAATTATTAGAATAACAAGAACCTTGGTGTGATATAAAAATGCTGTTCCCTCATCTCATGTGGGATGTAGTTTTGCAGGAAAGGATTAGAAGCACACTGTCTAGAAATTAGTGGCACCTAGCAAAATTATTGATGCAAGTTCTGAGGCAGTTCTATAAGGATGTTTCTTCTTATATAAAGTTTATCCATGGTTAGAGAAGTTGATGTGGTGTTTTCTGAAATAAAATTCTGTCATTTTGGAACAGCCCTGAGCATGTAACAAATATCTTCCAAAACATACAAAATAAAAAAACCCCAAACGCTTCCTCTCCCAAACCCCGAATCCTGAAACCCAAGCTAGAAGAGAGATGTGAAATTTGTTACCTGTTCTCACAGGTAGCAGCATTCAGTATTTTCCTGGTGAAGCCCTCGTTCAACCATTTGTCTTTTATTGCTTCCTTGACTCCAGGCCTCTTAGCAGGGTCAGGCTCAAGTAAGGACTGCATGAAGTGTACAGCTCCTGTGCGGTGTTCAGACGAAATGGCTTGTTTACTAGTAATATCTGATTATTTGGGCAGTGCAAAATATTCCTTTTTCAGGACTGCTAAATAAAACATCTCCAGCTCTCCTCTGAGGCTGCTGTGGTCCCGTGTAGTGGTTCTGTTCTCCCAAGATGCCTGAGTGGAGTTGGGCAGGAGGGGCCAAACCATGCTGGGAGGCACGGGATGGGCCTGTGGCTGCTGCTATAGATACAGCTCTGGACTTTGCTTCCTAATTTGCTTGATTTACCCCAGTGAATGCAACCTATGGCATCGGTAGCAATCTCAACATTGAGCTCACTTAGCATTTGACCAAGGCCAGCTGGTTACCCAGGAGTTATGTTCCTCTCACAAATAATCTTATCTGATTGATAAAACTCTTCATTGAGGAAGGGAGATAGACACGAGTGCTCAGATGATGTGTTGTGCTTTGGCTTCCTGGAGTTGGGACAGAGAAAGCTCAAACATTCCTGTATGTCTGTTACTCAGCTCCAACACTGCATAAAGTCCCTCTGTTTTTTTTTCTTCTTGGGAAAACTCTACTGAATTCTTCCATATTCCTTGGGGATGTTTTGAAATCAGTAAAATGGCAAGTGAGCATTAAACTGGGAACATACTGCTCCTTTCACTTGTAATCTCCTTCAGAAGAACTTAGATCTAAAGTATGCAAAGCTTATTTACTACTGCTCTCTCACTAAATTCCCAATGGGCAGGGGAACAATGGAGTTATCCGCAATCTTCCACTAACTGTGTGGGCTTTGTAGAAAAGCAGGGATAATGCATTTATTAGTAGAAGCTATAACAATAGCATACATAAGAAAAAATAGAAATATAATAATTACAGCTATGGAGGGCTTGTAGAAAAATGGAGCTACTATCTGGTAAGGAATCTCTAAGGAAAGATAAATGAGAGGCCAATGTACAGACATTCTGGACAGCCATGGTAGATATCCTCATACCATTTACTGAGGGAGAAAAAGAAATTGAATCATCACATTTTCTTCATACTGTAACTCCAGACTAGATCCAGCTAGCTTAGCCTGGAACTGTCTGCTGCTTCCCAGCACTTGGCTGCAGGCAGCCGCTGAAGCTAATCTTGCTTCCTAGGCTCATTCTTGCCTAACGTCAGAGCAGAGCTGCTCAAAACAATGAGGAGATCTGAACTCGTGCTGGTAGATAGCTGGGCAAAACGTGTCTCATCCTGCTCTGCCTTCTGAATTAGTCAGTGAAGGCGGACTATAACAGCTGTGAGAAGGGCCCAGGCCTGTGATGGTCAACACAGAAGATGCTAGTCCAGGTGGAGAGAAAACAGGGACTAAAGCCAGAGGTGTACAGGAATCTTTGCAAAGAAGCAGAATTTTGAGCTTTGAGGAAGTAAATTTTGGACCGTTAACCCAGAGTGTATGTATGCCAACCTGACTTCTGGGTTTTAGAGACATGGGCTGGAATTCAAGCTAGAGCTTTTGAGAACTATCTTTCCTAGTTGTCCTTAAAAGACTCCATAGATTGTACCTCATTAAAGATTGTCAGTAAAATTCAGTGAAAAATGTTGTATTTCAGTTCTTTCTCATGAAAAATAGAAACAGACTCTTCACAAAAATAGTCCTCCCGTTTCTTTAATTATCTCAGTGTTGTGGATTCTGTTTGTAGCCAAAAGATAAGCTCTTCAGGAAAAAATGATCTAAGGTTTCGATAACCGATTTTTGGGAAAAACGGGAAAGAATGCCTGGCCATGACACACAGCATGGGACATACTAAAAATGACAGTGTTCTTGTTTACTGAACAGCTGCTTCGCTTACGTAAAAGCAATGTACATTTTATTCCCCCTGTAAATATGAACCAAGAATAGTGGTCTTTTGAAGAGACGACAATGTTATTTTCCTGCTAGCCTGAGATAACGAGACCTTGCCTAAGGCACACAGAAGTTATTTCTAAATGCAAAGAAAGCAACTGGAAAAGGTACCTCTTATTTTCCAGAAGATTGCGCTATTGCTAAATTCACTTTATTACATGGGCTAGACCTGTTATACCTCAGTATTCTCTATAAAAACTGGAGTGCTTTACCAGGGGAGATATCTGATGGAATAGGGCTGATTTCTCCAATTAACATCTTTTGATGTAGTTGCTTGATATTAAAAGGTTCCACCATGAAGGGTAATGTGCCGGTTAGCATAGCAAACATGCTTACACCTCTGTCAAAGAAAAAGACAAACATCAGAGCTCCATATAATGCTAATAAATATTTTTTTAAAAGTCCCACAAAGGTATGAGTCAGGTTTCAGAGATTTGCCTTCAGTATCAAGAAGGAGGTTACAAATTACCTCTAACAGCAATTTGTACTGAATATACATCTTACACCTTTTTTCTTTGTCTAAATGCCACTTTATCTTGAAAAGAGTGTTGTGTGAAGTGTGTATAAAATAGACTGTACAGTGAGTGACTGGAAAGCCTGCAGTGTTGAAAGTTGAAACCTGCTGTTTATTTCTAAAATAAGCTCGTTGGAGTGTCAGTGCAGTGTACCCAGCCCATCAGAATAAAGCATTTCGGTTTGGAGGCTGAGTGACAACACAGAGCTGGGACTGATGCGATAGATCCTGTTCCAAATAGTAATTCAGTTCTTCTTGCTCTGCTCAGATTGCTAAATTAGGTGTGACTTATGCCTAGAAGTCATTCATTTGGTAACAGCTTGCTGTTGGCTAAAGACTTAAAACTTTAACTCTAGACTAACCGTCAGCTAGCAGTGATCAGCGAACTTTGTGAAGGTTTGCCATTCGGTTTGGAGAAGTACCAACATTTGGAGAACTTGCTTAGCTCTCACAAGTTTGCCATCGCGGAGGTTTCCTTGAACACTCTCCATGGTACTTCCTTGCTCAAGCTGAGTGGCCCCACCACAACAGCACTTTACTTTGCCATCCTTTGCCGTTTCTCTACTGAGCTCAGTCAAGACACTCATTTTACGAATTCAGGCAATTCTAATTTAATTGATCTAGTTGGTAAATTAGTGCAAATGATGGCGATGTTATTTGTGAAACAGACCTGTTAACGGTGTGCACAACTACAGTCTTTTTTTAATGTTTTCAAACAGTTGAAAAACCATGAGAAGATGATGGCACCATTGAAAAACCATGGGAAGATGGTGGCACCTTTTCTAAATGTTGCATTGGATTGCATTTGAACCAGTGACCTATGGATAAATGCTTTTTATTACTCTCGACTAGGACATATCTTGTCTCACTTTAGCCATCTAAAACCCAGGTATCAGTGGTTATCAGTGGAAAGAGACAGGCCTCTCCAAGAGAGATTCATTACAGCTATGTTATACATCTATTTTAGGCTATAATTAAGTGTCTCAAGAGATGAGCTATCCCCCTGCACGGACAATAACAGGACACTAACTGCCTGGTATAACCCAGATGCCTGGGGGTTAAATGGCTAAATTTAGGTGAGGTCAATCTCTTCTCACTTTACCAAACCTTCTGATAAATCTAGTCCTTGAATGTAATGCTTTCCAAAACGCTCCTGATAAATCCTTTGCATAACCCCCCCCCCAGAGATACAAAGGAAACATGCTGCCATGAAACGATATGGAGTTGACTGAAGTAGCAAGGATTGTCGTTTTATAATACATAATAGCACGTGGATTAAATGTAGCTCAAGCTGGAGTGAGAGAAGGGCCCCTGAATATTCTCTGATGAGTGGGAGTAACATGCAGTGCAAATGGATCTCTAATGTCATTACAACATTAAATACATTTTTCTTTTCAACACTGCAAAGATTACCATGCATTTTAAATTGCTGGTGATGATATACATGATAGGTGCTTTAAACTGGCAATAGTTCTTTTCATCAGCCTACTGGATGGGGAAGTCCCCAAGGTATGGGAATTTGGGGAACGGATGGAGCTGCTGTCCTAAAATCTCTTTTAAAATCTTACGCACAAATTGTAGGTAGTTAACAGTAATGCACTTAGTAGTTCATTGTAGATGGAATCCAATGGTATGTTAAACTTGAAAGTTTATTAGCTATAACAGACTATTTCTCCTCTATCCAACTGAACTATCTGGATTTGTTTGAATACAGCAGCTGTTTCCTCAATTCAGCTGGTGCATGAAAGCTAATCACCTTCCAGTCCTCCAAAGAATCTTTAAAAACTTATGCACAAGAGTCACGAATAGGCAAAACAGGCACTACCGTTCACTGTTGCCTCCTAGGAGCCTCAGCTGTATTGCAGTTGAATCTGACTGGTTTTCTGAATGTGCTCCTGACTGAATATGGCTTTCCAGTTCTACTGGTAACGTCTCCGTGTCAGTCCTGCTGCGTAAAGTCAGTATTTCTCCACTACACTGAAATCTTTTGATTCGAGTCCAGTTGATCTGTAATCCTTTACTTATTTTGTGACAATAGAAGTAACATATCTTTCTAATTAATATTTTAGTCCATTGGAATCCCCTTTTCCACTATGATAATGCGAACAATTGGGATTTAAATTGTGAGTATGTTTTATGCCTAAGATGCAGAATATGTCTATGTTAAACACCAAGGGTCATATATAAGTTTTATGTAGCCCTTGACCTCTTGTGTGATGTTTATTAGCAGACTGAGCTCAGTAAATGGTTGTAAGGTTACTGTTTTGCCTTCATTCAGACATCTGAAATGTGAAATAAATAGAATCCTATTAAAGCACTGAAGCATCCTCTAGACCTGATTCGCCTGTGTTACATCTGCATAAATTCAGATGAGCACTCTTGAAATCCAGACTGGTACTGAAGTAATTTGGCACAATTTATCCCTTCATCCTTAACTTTGTGCACTGTTTGTATCCTGTGGAGTTAGAGGAAGCTGAGGTATAAGAATCATAGTTAGCTCAAAACTCTAATATATAGTATGTCTGCCAGAAGCAGATCTTGAGAGGAATTAAGTGCATTATATAGGTATGTGTATATAAATCCTCTGTCTCTTTTGAGCCTGTAGGAATGCTAAACTTCTACTTTAGATATCTGAATGAGATGCCTGTATGTAAGTACCAGCAACCTGTAGATCAAACTGGAGCACTTTGTAGACACACAGTTTAGTAAAGACTGCTGAGAACTCCTCAAGGAGGCTCCATATTCTCACAGCTGGATGAGCTGGTGGGACATCCCTGTTTAGAGCAGCTCTGTACACCTAGGCCTCTTGTTCCTTCTGGCAGGTGTCCAAAATGAGGTGGTTTGGATTTGGATCAAATGCAGCGTTGTGTGTTGAACAGAAGCAGAACATTACGAGCCATTAGATCAATACAATTGTGGGGTGGGAGGTGGCACTTCTAAGCCAAAAAGTCCAATTACTCTTACAAGCTGCGTGAGCTGTTTGAAATCCACGGGCTTTTATCACTGACTTCAATAGCTGGATTTTTACCCTACCACTTGTTAGTTAAGATACTGCAGGGGATTATGGTTGCAATTGTAAATAGGTGGGAAGAGTCTGGACATAAGTACCTTTGACCAGCCACTGGGTTTTATGAATCTTAATACCCTAGATGAAGATTTGGCTGAGTCTATATTAGTCAAACTCAGCTTCTATGCCCTGAATCATACTTGACAGTAATGAGCTTAAAATCCATGTTCTACAAGGAACTCTCTGACCTGAGCACATGGTCACTCTCAAAACAGCTGAGAAGCAACTGATCCATGGGCACATATACATACAGATAAAGATGAACTGCCTTTGGACAAATGATGGACATGGAGAGCCACTCTCCTATACAGATCTGTGAAGATCAGAAGATAGAAGAATGGATTTAATATGCTATCATTTTCACAGCCATGAAATATTTCACATACCACACCTTTTGTTGATTTTCCTTGTCAGAGGGTTACTCTACAATAGCATATGTATTGCTCATTTGTTTTTTTCTCCAGTGTTTTGCAATGGACACACATTTCAAGATACATTTTTCATGCTGATAAGTTGTGGGTTTGTTGGTTTGTTTGTTTGGTTTCTTGTTTTTTCTGGCAGCCCTTCTCTGATGTATCTCTGCTTTCCTCGCTGATGCCCCAAAGCAGAGTGCCACCAACCCATTTATATCAGTGTCTTGTCTAAACCATTCAGTGCTGAGAATGTTTTGATAAGTATATTTTTAGATATACTTACATGGACCAGACATCCACCTTTGGACCGTATTTCCTATGAGCAAGGAGTTCTGGGGCAGCATAGGCTGGGCTTCCACACTGGGTGTGTAACAGCTCCTGAGAGAGCCTCTCGAACTTTGCAGTATTGCTCAGTCCAAAATCTGGCCGTCACAAAAACAAAGACAGAGAAGTTTTAATATCTTCTCAAAATAGTTTAACTTTACCAATTGGGTGAAGATGGGAGAAAGATGAAAACAGCAGCTGGCTCTAGCATCTGGTGAGATCTCAGCTATGGAGGGCAATTTGGGTTCAAATAAATGTGCCATGAATTAGCAGAGGAGTAACAGGGAAGTTACCCAGCCATGGGCCTCGTTTGGTTGATTTGGGTTTAGCTTTGAGTTTGCCTCCGTTTGCTGTTTGCTCCTACAAGAGCGCAGCTCCCCAGCTGCATTAGCATGGCTTAATGAGCTACGGCATTCGGCTCAGCTGGGTGTGCTTTAGCCCGTTGTAAACGTGGGGTAAAATGTGCTAACTTAAGCCTTTTTCTCTGTGTATGTGCATATGTGCAAGGGGGAGGGAAGAGAAAGGTGTGATTGTAAAGGACTGGCTGGCTATAAAACAGGGGTGAAGAGTTGGTGCCTTTTTTCTCAGAGGTGTTAAGCTTTTAAAAGTTTGGGAAACACTGGGTTAAACATGTGGCGTCTCTAAAAATGAGCTTCCCTTGCGGGGATTTTTCTATGCGGTTTCCATAGAATAAAATTAATGTTTCTCTGAGCTGTGTTAACTGCTTGGTGCAAATTCTCTCATTTTTATAAATGTTTGCTTCACAACCCTAGCAAGGTTTATGTTAGTGACCAAAACAGTCTTTATTTTTTTTTTTTTTCCTTTTTACACATACCAAATTATGAGGTTTCTAGTTGGAATAATGACTTGACAGAAGCTAATGTGTCCATACCTGCATTTCACCCCAGAAGATTTATTTCTTTGTCTACAAATCACTTCTGCTAGGAGCAGCTTTCTACACATAAAAGCTGTAATTGTTTCTTGCTTCTCCAGCAATACACAAGGGAAAACAATAGGCAAAATTGTTTTCCTTGTTCTCTTAAAAATATGTTTTAGTTAAAGCTCAAATAAAGAAGCTGTTAAGTTATACTTCATAATTTTTATTTATTCTAAAAGCTCAAATATGTTTATTGAATAATCACAAGCTCACTCGTAAAATAAGCAGTTTAAATGGTAGCTGAACTGTCACTGAAAGCCACACAAAATAAAAGCTGAAAACAGGCTTCACAGATAATGTGCACCTACCAACGATTTTGATGTTGTTGTTCTCATCAAGAAGAAAATTTTCAATTTTTAGGTCCCTGAAATGAAGACAGAAAGCAAACTTTAAGATGCCTGATGTCCCAGCTAAGCATTTGCAGATAGTTTTTAGCAAAGTTTAATTGAAATAATAACAATAGTTCTGCACAGCTCTGCCTACAATTGTAACAAGATCCTTATTCCTTCCCGAAGTTTTCAGTTGGGAAAATGGAAGCTTTCTGTATTTCAGGGAATATTTTATGAGTATATATTTTAAATAGAACATTCAGTTTAGGACTCAACCATTCTACTGATGTATTTAAAAAAACAAAACCAAAAACCAACAACAGCATTTATTTCTTCTTCTTTTGAGTAAAAAAGTTGTGTGTACTTGGACCCAGAGTGTTTTTGTTTGAAGACGGAGAACTGTTGAGTATTTTTGCTTTCTTTTTGAGTAAATTGCGCCTGAGAGAGATGAAGGATGAGAAGGGAACTGGAAAGTAAGATCTTGCGTACCAAAGCTGAGTCAGGGGCAGATACCCTGAAAGTGGAGACATCTCTGCAGTGATGTTTATGTAAACAGGATCAACCAGTATCAGCCACCCCCACAGGAGGACGTAATTCAGAGCTGCAGCAAAAATGCTGTTAGCTGGCGCAGGCGCTTGCTTATTGTGGGAACATTTATATCCTTACAAATTCAAACCAAAAGGCGGAATATTGCTCCACTGCGGGGAGCACCCGAAGTGGCAGCTGAAATCTTTTGCGCCGCAGGGGAATCCTCAGCCAGTGTAATGTGGGCGCTGGGACACAGTCCAGGAACCTGCAATGCTTTGCCGACTCCCGTCGCGGCCTCCCGCGTGCCGTGCTGCTGGGGGCTTCCCTTGACTCTGAGGGGAGGATGGGGGGGCAGAGCAAGCTTCAGAGCCTGCTCTGGGTACGTGGATTTTGCTCCTGTCCTCTCAGAATTTGTGAAGTCTTTCGTCAGCCCAAAGACCTCGGAGAGCACAGGAAGACAAACCAGAAGGAGGGCTGGGAACAAGGAGAGGAGCAAGGAGCAAGGGCTGGGAGGACTGGTGCTGCACGGACAGCACTGCGCTGCTGCAGGGCATTAAGTCTGGAGGTGGACTTGGTGGTCCCAGTGGGTGGTTTTATGGGGGCATCCTTTTACCTCTGTGGTTCTGGATGGGTCAGCATTGTACTCGAAACCCTCTGCTGCCCCAGACTGAGAATGGGTGGAGATAGTTTTAGTGATTACTTTTTAATTGGTTTTGATTTGAATAGCATGTTTTCTGGAGTGGCAAATAAGCCAGTGCCCAAAAGCTGGGAGGTGGATTTAAGATAACTTTATTCATAGCCTATCCCTGTGACATAGTGACAGGCCACTGCAAATCTGACATTTCTGTTGGATTTAGCACTCCACAGTGCACTCTGATGACTTCTACTACACTACAGTTAAGTAATGTTACATTGGATTGCCACAACTGCTGTTCTATAGGCTGTGCTGAGTGCTCACACAGTTAATAAAAATGTATGCTTCCTTGCCTGAAAACTTGATAATGGTCATTATTAAAGCTTACATAGTGTCAGAAGTTATCTCGCATCAAAGATACATCTTGTTCTTTTTTTTCCAAAGGAAATTTTCCCAGAAATGTTGTAAGTTTAAGCAACATCACGATTTTTTTTCTCGTTCCCATAGGGATTTCAGAGAGAGTGCCTAGAGGACAGCTTGTGATGCTTCTCCAGGTCTTTGGTCCAGTAGTGATTCAAAAAGATATGTGACATTTTTGTATGGGAGAAGGGAAAATATCCAGGAAAAATATCCAGGAAAAATTAGGAACTGAACATACAAGCAAGTTACTGTCACTTAGCAAGTGCCAGCTTTAGGAGTTGGTAGCTGACTGTGTGCATGCGCTAGCCCTATCCAATTGCAAGGTAATGTGATTTATCTTATATGTCTTTATTTGAGGTTGTTAAGCTCAGATGCATTACCTCACCCCTTGGCCGTGTCTAGAGCAGGCATAGGGATAGTTAGCAGAGCTGAGCTGATGAGTGTTAGCTTGTGAAGCTGTTGAACCTGATCTTGTGCCTGAGCCGACTTCTATCTGGAACAGTAAAATGCTGTGTGCTGGGACAATAGGCAAGTCAGTGCTCCGTCTTCTGGATCATTTTGGCAAGTGTAGCATCAAAATCAACCACAATCTTGCATGGACAAGAAAGGTACTACCTTTACAGTGAAATGTTGATTCAAACTTAATTTAAGCCATAAGGATTTGTTGGATCAGTGCTGATTTTAGTGCTGAATAGGAAAAGTAAAACTCAATAAACAAAATAGCTGTCAAAACATAGCACAGGATTTCTGATGAGCGCTATCAATTTGGACTAAAAAGAGTTACAAAACTGGCCAGTTTTTCATCAAGTATATTATTAAGAAAATAAAAAATTCTGTTTTTCCAAGGTATATTGCAGGGTTCAAAATTAGGAATGCCCATAAGAGACTTCTGAGCAGAAGTAAATTAAATTAGCAAATTCCTAGGCTCATCACTTGGAAATGAGACCTTGCAATCACCAGGCACCTCCATTCTAGTAAAATAAAGGGGTTCCAGGCATAGACCTCAGCATTGGCACATAATTATCCATCTCATGAATGGTGTGATTTTACCAGCACTCTCCCCATGGAGCAGCAGCTGTTCCCAACAGGCAGCTTGGGAACCCTCCTTTCCTTGTGTTAAAGCAATGCAAAGAGCTCAGCTTTCCTCAGGGCTTAAATGAGAAAATCAGATTGACTTTGTGAGGTAACTTTCCTATTTCTGTGCTCATCTTTCTGGAAACATTGATGCCTTCTTTTCAGAAGAGGATACACCCACAATTATCCTCATCAGTTTAACCTCTGCAGCCAGTTGCTATAAATCACTGCAGCTGGAGCTGAGCAGGGAAGCCCTTCCAGATCCTTCGCAGTATACTTCTGGTATGAGGTCAAGGCCACAGCTCTGAATCTCAAAGCTAGCAGCAGGTCACGGGTTGAAGTACTGCTGACCGCAGTACTATGCCTGCAGCCTAGCGAGGCAGCTGGGCTCCTGCCAGACCATGCAACTTCGTAAACCCTATGACAAGGCACTTGAGAGCCAGAGATGAATTTTCCTTTGATTAGGGGGTTTGATAGTAAAATAGGTCTCTGGAGGAGCTCACACCACTTCATACCTGGCTACTCTCAGGGTGTGCAGCAAAATTCTTCTCTCTCACAAAGCTTTCCCAGCAAAACATTACCAACAGACAAAGGTAAAAGTAGAGGGGGAAGTCAGGCTACTCCCCTGCTTGCCAGGAAGAGTTGTTTCCAAACAAAAAGAAGAGAAGGGGCTTGAGAAATTCATGAGGAATGTTGTCATGGGAAGAACATAAATGTTATGACCATGAATACTGAAGAAATGCTGTAAAACAGATTAGTTAGGAAACCAGCAAGGCAGGGATGTCACCTGGACTGAATGGGTGAAGTCCCTTGGGTTTATTTTCTGATGGGTTTTTTGTTTGTTTAAATTCTCTAGGTCAGATACTATTTCTTTCTTCTCTATTCCTTATTAATTAACAAATTGGATATAGTTAAGTGCTGGATTGCAAGCATTTCAAGTCACAAAGCACTTGTAAATGCTGAGCCATCACATTCACAGTTTATTTTGTTTCATGGTTGCTGTAACAATACAGTCAATTAGATTCCTCGCTAGGTCCCGGGGGCTTTCTTGATGAGTGGATTTACCATTTAAAATTAAGGATCTGATTGACCATGAATTACTAAGTAAAACAGAAAAACGGTGGGAAAAATTGCTTCTTGCCTGTTCTCCCACCTAAAATGGAAGTCCTTATTCTGCTGCTCTTGGCATATGTGCCAAGATTCCTGGTGGGGGGAAGAAGATCAGCTCTCCTTGCATAGGCTGCTTAGGTTCCTCTAGCAGTGGCTGAAGTTGTGATCTGTCCCTGTAATGCAAAAGCCAGGGTGGAAGGTCAGCGACCTGCCACAGACCTGGAACCCACAGGACCGTATCCTCTGTGCAAGCAGTGAGCTGTCATTCCTGAGTCTTCTGTCCTGAGTGATGTGTGGTTATTTCAATATGTTGTGGCTAACCAAATGAAATCAATATTTCTATGCATAGCCACACCAAAATATTTGAAATAGATAACATGTTTCTCTCCAGCTAATTCTGAGATAATCGTGGCAAATTATTGGTTTGCTGCGCTCATCAGCTCTCATCCCTAGACTTTATTACTTTACTCCCCAAGGAGTGCGTAACAGCTTATCATCTACCACCACTGAGACTAACATGCTTTATTAAGATGGGCTGAGAGAATATAGTCTTCTTTGCAATCCCTGTTTTTACACAGGAAAATGAAAGAAATGCTCTCAGTGAAGAATGGCACTCTATGTTCTTGCACACTTTCTTTTCTTACTGTTGTTTGGACAGGGAGAAACACCTTGCCTGTGAACTATCCCCTGGCAATGCAGGTGCTCTACTGCAGACAGAATTTGCCTGGTGTATCTCCTTACTTCCCTTTCTGCCAGCCTCTTTTTGTCACAAATTCTGTCCAGGAGGTCCCCGCCGAGGCATAGCTCCATCACCATGTAATAGGAGTTGTCAGTCTTCAAGGTCTCATATAGCCGAACAACATTGGGGTGCTTAATCATCTGGTGTATCCGTGGCTCATGCTTCATGTTTTTTAAAACGTAGGAATCCTGCTTGGCTTTTCTCTTGTCGATGACTTTTATGGCTACCTATATTACAGGATACATGCAAATTGGCAACAAGTTTTGCCACCCAAATTAATTTTCAAAAGGATGGGGAGTAAGCTGACATGTGGGAGAAACTGGTTTTGACATGGTGTTGATAATCAGTATCACAGAGGGAGAAATTCCCGATGGAAGAATACACTTTTTATTTCTCTTGAAGGCCAAAACAGGAAGGCTGAACTCTGTCTTATCTAACCCTCCGATTGTATTAGTAAATACACATACATGAAATGTTCTCAAATGCAAAATTTCTCTACGTACTTGGCTGGTAACTGCACCTGTACTGTACCACATCTTTTTTTCTAACATGGTCCCTTCTGACTTGGTCTAAAAGCTACTCAAGATACTGGCTATAATGGGCTGGGATTAGACTCTTCAGTTTGGGAAGCTAGTCAGCCAGTGAAGCTACTGAAGCCACAAGAAAAGTAAAAATCTAAAAGCTACTTGATGGTAATCTGCCTTTCCACAGTTACGTGTAGTGGTTATTTTAGCCCAACTGAGCTAGAGATAACAGATGTTATCAGTGTCCTGCCATAGTTATGATTGCTGTTGGAGTGGCTGGCTTTTCAGTAAGTGTCGTCCGTAGCTTTAGAGGTCAGATATGTGGCACTAATTAACTCAATGAGGATTATCAGGGAAAGCAGATTTGAAATTGTCCGTATGCCATCATGCTGTTTTCTTTCAGCGGGTGGATATCTTTGTTGTCTATATTGTTTTCTAATTGTGAAAACAGTTGCACTCAATACATATTCACACATGTGATTGATTATACATGAGCAATAAACTCAATTTATGAGGTTAATTTATGAGGATAAAGTGCAGAGGATAATTCACTCAGTAGATTGTGGTTTGCGGATTAAATAGTCTGGAATTTTCTGACATAAGTTAGTGTGAGGTTACTTGTGATTCCCAGTGCGTGGCACCCTCTCATTAGGAGCTTAGCTTACCTTCTCCCCCGTGGAGATGTGCAGCCCCTCCATCACCTTGGCAAAGGAGCCCTTGTTGATCATTTTGCCTACTAGGTAATTCCCAACTTGTTTGGAGTGAGGGAAAGTCTTCCCAGTCTCTTGGGGCATCTTCTTAAAACAAGCAGGTACTTTTATAACCTTTTTCTCCCATTCTGGTAATATCCCATCCAAGTTGCCAGTGTCTGTCATTTTGTCATCCAAGCGTGCTTTAATTGCTGTGGGCATCCCTGGAGAGTCAGATTTGTATTGCTGCTTTCCAGATGTAGCTTCTGATTCGCAGCAGATCCAGGCATTAAGTCTGTACATCTTGTGGTGCAAGTGCCATCCTGCTGATCACAGAGCAACTAATGCTTTCTCTCCGAGACTCTGTGTTTGTCACCGATCTCAAGCCTGAGCACACAGATCTGCTCAAGCAGAACCAAGTGGTAGATTATTAACCTAACCTGATACGCGATGTTAGTTAATGCCCCAGAGCTGCTGAGTCAGATGACACATAATCCCAGTTTTAGCCTGGAATATACGGCTCCCTTCCTCCTACAATCGTTCCCTAAACATGTGCTCAGTGCAACTTGCACCAAATAAATGGAGCCACAGTTTTCCTGGCATGCATATTGCTGTTGTGCAGGGGCACAAGTTTATTCTAAAAACACTGTGGCAGCATCGATGCAATGCTGAAGCTATTACAAGCATTTACACATTTGCTGTGTAAAGCATATAAATATATATGCACTTCTAGCACATTTAAGTCCCTGGGCCCTGACCTGACTCCAGGTCTCACAGAGGTATCTTTCATTTCCTGGGACTTGACTCCTGTTCTGTAAAATGGAGCAGTGGGGACAGACTGTGTCTGTGCCTCTGTGTATGTGTGCATTTTCTTCCTTACAGCAATGACTGATAAAAAGAAGAAAAGAGGGGTTTTTTCCTATAGCTGTTGTCTACCTATGTCTGTCTTCATTACCTGGATTATTTCCAGTCACGGAGAGAGAAAAGAGCCTTTCCAGAGAGCGCTTTCACATACCTGCAATTTGAGCCAGGAGTTGCCATCTCTCTTCACTGACTGGAGTGAAATCTTGGGGACCCAAAGCCCTTCCCAGAACATGGTGCGATGACAAATCCTTTCTCCACCCTTCAGCACTCGCGGTTGAACAATAAGCAGTGTCCTGCTTGCCCGATTTAACTTGTGAAGCTCACGAAGGGCAAAAATTTGCCAGGATGAGTGAAAACGAGAAGGAATTTTTTAAAAAGTGTTTAAAATCCAAAATGGATTTACTATACGCTTTACAGTTCAGCCTCTTGTGGGGGAGTTCAGTGCACTGCTGTCTGCATGCAGCTGCTTGCAGGCACAGGGCAACCCCTTGCCTTTTTCTCTTCATAACATACTCAGTTGTTATGCTTTGAGGTATATCAGTTGCCCAGCTGGAATAGGACCTTGTTTGCTAACTTAAGCAGCTTTTTCTATTCCTTACAGAAAGCCAGAAACAATGGAGACATGGTTTTCTGAGGAAAGAACGAGGAAATTCTTGATTTGTGCGTACTCTTTGCTCTGCCTCCTTCCCGTCTTCCTAAACCACTGTTCATCGACTTTCCCACTAAAAACAAGAAAATAAAAGTGAGGGGAACCACTGTATGAAACAGAAACCCCATATTTCTGGCACATTTCAGGAGAAAGGAAAAAACCTCTTTAAAAATATAACAAACATTTAAAACATGATAGCTAGCTAAGTTAACTATTGCTGTTTTTGGGGAAAGTCCCAGCCTGACACCTTGAAAAATGTTGAAGTCAAAAAGCTTCCAAATACCTTTCAAAGTAATTTTTTTTGGCACAGTGGAGGATTAAAAAAAAAGAAGGCAGGGCAGGAGGAGGAAAAGAGAACCCATCTTTGTGTTAGGGAGTCCACGACTACTGATCACAAGGCAAATGAAGCTGAAATCCTGGATGAGAAGCGAGCTGTCTGCCACCACTAGTGGCACATCTGTTATGTGATGTGCTGCATTGCAACGTGAAAAAAAGTGGGAGAAGAGACGAAATAAAGCAGAATCTCTGATAAAAGAGAGATGCCAATAAGGAATAATCTCCAGCAAGGAGGAAGGATTAGCACCATAGAAGGAATGACCACCTTAACAGCTTCAAAAACCAAACAGCCCTCCTCCTCAAACAAGCCCTGTGGCATATTTTTACCACTTTGCATTCATTTGGGGGAGCGAGGAGGTAGGGAGGGAAGGCAGTTCTTCTTCCCTGAGAAATAAAAAAGTTCAAACCAACAAAACTGCAGATCTAAAGAAGGTGTACAGTTTACCTACCAGCAAGTGGGGGGGGAAAAAAAAAAAGTTTTTTATATTAATTGGACACTAATTTAATGTTTGAGAAGACAGATTTTGCTTTATCACTCCATATCCTTAGCACTTTTCTAGGGAAACCGAAATGAAGTGTTTCTCACAATATCTATGCTACTGATCCAGAAAATACAAGGCAGTGTGTGTGCAGGCCTTAACTTTATGCAAAGGCCAGCCTAGTTAAACAACGTCATTACGTTCAGCAGAAATAAAACAGCAAGAGCTGGAATTTGTCACTTTGCAGCCACCATCTTGGATTTCGACCTGTGAAGTGAAAATCCTGCCTATAGCTATATCCAAAGCTCTTCTTGTCTCACATTAGAGATGAGGCAATGTGGTCCTGGTTCCTGTTTTTCTGGCATTGCAAGATGAAGCCTTGGTTTAATGAAAGGCTGGGGTTTACTTCTTGGAGTATTTCTTTTTGAAGTCCTAATTTATACTCCTGTGGATACTGCCAGTTCTGTAAGATCTAGTGTGAGACTTTTCAAAAGGGCCAAAAAGTCAGATTCTCAGAGCTGTGAAGTCCCACTGATTTGACTCAAGAGTTCCCCCAGAGCCTGGCTTTCTGGGCTTGCAGAGCATACGCCCTACCTAAAGATGTGCTTTCCACAGTCACTGAGGGCATGCCAACCTGGTGGGGGGCCATGTTGCTGTGTGGGAGCAATGCTGAGGTGGGCTGGGAGAAAATACGTGTTAGTCAGGACACGGCATCCCAACGGAGATGTGTCCCCTTAGCTGGGAGGCAGCATCGCACTCTGGATCAGCATTCTCATAGGGAGGTACCGATACGCACAGAACTACTCCAAAGACCTTTTCCAAGAGCGGTGCTTTAATGCACGCATATTCTTAGGTGCTTTGGCAACTCTCCCCACTCCCCTGACTTTTGGCTTTCCCACTAACCACTGCCATCTGCTGCTTGAGGTACTAATGGTGCTGGTTTAGGCCCTGAGCTTGGCCCGCTTCGGAGGACTTGAAGGTTGCGAACAGTTCGTATTACCACGTGGCTTAGGTTACTTGGGTGTAGGACGTAGGCTCCGCAGCTCCTTGTAAGACTGAAAGCTTTTCAAGTTTCATGCTGAGAAGTGGGGATTTCCTTTTCAGAGAAGGAAATCCAAGATGGTGGCATCTAAATGCGGTGAATGGAGCAAATAGGGGGAAAATACCTGGTTTGAAGACGTGGTAGGAGGAATTTCATCTAAATAGCAGCCTCGCAGTCTGTATCGTAATAACTCTCAGATCCTGGAACCACTTCAGTCTGTATTTTATAACGTACCTAAGACATGCCCTTATTGCACTGTAACACCTGCCATATTGTAAGTTATTTCTGACTTCTCATGCGCTTTTTGGCAGCCATGGAGTTTACTTTAGAAGTTACTGCATATGCAAGTTCAGCAGCTTTTCTTCAGGATTTACTTACTGCCACGTGTTAAGGGGTTAAGAAGGCAGGCACTCCAGGGCGGGCCAGACTCTTCTCACAGAATGGTGTAAATCAGGGATTACTCTCTTTTGAGAGTCATAGTACTTCATTAGTCAGAGAGGTGACTGTTCTTCACCTCCAAAAGACCAGTGGAATCAAAAACATATGGGTTGTTATTTTCTCAGTATCGATCTGGTCCAGCACTCACAAAAGTGAATGGGAATATTTCTTTTGTCTTCGTAAGGAGTTGGATCAGGCTGTTACAGCACAAAATACTTTGTTCTCCATAATATATTAAATTTTAATTCATGTAAGTGTATTTCCAAGATGTCACTCGTAATATATTTTACTCGCACAATCCATACCAACACTAAATTTCTGTCTGATTCTGCACTGATTTCTTAGTCTACCTGTTAAATTAAAAGAAAGATGGATAGGTGTACTTTGCAGATGGTCTTTGTCTTTCTGCCATGCCATATATGCTTACCAGATTTGCAAAAATTTTCTCATGTATGTGGGTATTTATTTTTAGATTATTTTCTATTTCTAGGGAAGAAATCTTGCACCTTTTATTAATTGTCCATGAGTACTGATTTATGGTATATTTTAGATGGATTATTTATATCAGATCTGTATTTCCTCCAAATGAGAGTCTCTGTTTCTCAGGCATACTGGCAGCTTTGGTCTAGTAACCCTTACTTGACTCCTTAAGGTAGCCTTTATCGTTTCACTCATGTTTCAGTATTGTGCCTGGTTCTAGAATGTATACAAGAACATCAAAACCAAAAAGCATCCATATTGGGTCAGTCTTTGAGCAGGGTCAAAACCAGATACGTGGAGTTGAGTATGTCAGGTGAAGCCTATGTGATACCTCTCAGTAATACATCCCAGGTCCAACCGCTTGCCACTCAAGGGCTTCATGAGTCAAAGGTGGCTTCTGTGGACTCCATGAACGTTCACTATTTACAGCAATATCTTTCAAACCCTATGGATACCCATATCTTTAAAGCCAACATATTCTCAAGTATTATACTGTGATGAGGCATACTAGTCGTTCATGTATGTGAGTACAAGATACAGGAATGGCAGAAGCATCTCAGTAATCTACTTCCAATTTGGCTTGATGGGAGAAGCAACAGTAATTTCCAAAACCCAAATCATATTTGGCATCTACCACCAGAAGTGCCCACAGATGATTTTTTTATTCTTTTGGAAATTGAATTCACAAAGGCATTAAGGATTTATAGTCAGAGGTGTGAGGTGGATTCAGATTGCTGATAAAAGCTTTCAGCTTCTGCTCAAAACAGACACAGGTATCCCCGGGGTCCCATGTCAGATCTGCCAGCCCCATGAGGGTGTCTTGGATACTGCAGAGCATCTCAGATGACACTAGACATCTACATTAGTCAATTAGACCAAGCCCTCGGCATTGAGCTAAGGATGAGCTGAGTCACTGCTGAGGCTTCTCCAACTGCACTAGACTCTCCATGGAGTACAGTGGGAGCTCTGACCCTCCTCTTGCCTGCAGGCACTGGCTTGCAGATGCTTCCATGTAGGAGTTTGATCTCAGACAGAAACCACTCTTCAGTGTGCTAAGTGTGTGGGTAAAGATAGTTCTGTGCCCTTGATAACCTGTTAATTTAAAAATGGCTTTTATCACTGCAGCATCGTAAAGTTTTATATGCTTGATGACTTCAGGAGACAAAGTTGTACTTCTGGGGCTATTCATTGATTAGATAAAGTCAGAACTCATTATTACCTCTCTTCATTAATGTCCTTTGGAAAAGGAGAGATCTGTTCTTTTTTCTTTTTTTTTTGTGAGTTTGTCTTTATTGAACTCAGGGGAAATCAACAGTATCAAACTGTAATTATTAATGGACTGAACTTAGAATGAACTCCCTTTTTTGTCAGTTTTTTGCTGTTTGTTTTAGATTTGCTTTACTGCTCTGAGTATAAGAAAGTGATACTATTATTTTCTGAAGCCAGTTGTAATGGGCAATTTTTTTCTCCCCTAAAACTCTCAGTATAGGCCCAGCACTGTCCTTGCTCAAGTCAATGACAAACTACCTCTCACTGAAATGGGAGCAGAATCATGCCGATAAATAGTCCTGAAATCCCACTGAAGATGGGTGGAGACCATACCATTTCCTAATGCAGTTTAATGCAAACATATGTTGGACCTTCAATTAATAATGATCACTGGAGACCAAGAGAAGGGTGGACAATTACAAAAAAATAGTTTCTTAGATATTTTGCTGTGTTCAGAGATTTAATACACTGCTGGCAGTGAAGAGGCAAATGGGAGCTATTAGTTTGTATTATTGTGAGGTTTCTCTTTATTTTCCTTCTCTCTCTCAGTTCTCACCATCCAGAGGTTCCAAGCACGCAGTACCATGTAGGAGTGCTACCTTCTGTCTAGTGCCCCAAATCACTGACATACTGAACATGTAAAGGTCACAAATTGTACAAGATATATGCATAGTTTTGTGATGTCAAGAATACAAGTCATTATATTACAGTATCCATGTCCTTGGTTGTCCATCTACCACCTGAAGTAATAGAGTTCTGTATTGAATTACATTTTCTGTTTGCTGAATTATATTTTGTAAGCAAAGTAATATGCTGTTTACAGGTTGCTTTTTCACAGTGGTGTAGTTTTGAGGCCAGCTGGCCACCATGTGCATGGTCATTGACCATTTTTCATTGAAAAATGAAAGCTGAAGAGATCTTTACCTTTGCAAGTCCCACAGTTTCTGAGTGGGTGAATTCCCTGTTGTGATCTTGCACATTGATAGCCAGTGCTCAGTGATAGCCAAGCTTCTCCAGTGTTAGGATTTTTCAGACAAGCTGGAGTCTAGTCACTTGTACCTGACTGGAGTGTAAGAAGGTAGCTGGAAGCATGAATCCTTGATCTTACTGGTTCCTGCAATGGGAAAAGAGCATGCACCTTTTGGGTTTCCTTCTTACTGAAGGGTTAATCAGTCTTGAGGGAGACAGCTATTACTGTGACACTTGCCCTTCCTCCCAGATGAGAAAAGGAGAGATGTCAATACTGTCTGGGTCATTTAGTGAAAATATAATAACCCAAATGAACAGTATGTGACTTTCATAGCATAAACTAATCTCTCTATGAAAGTTGTGGACGAAGTCACATAACATGTTTTTCTTCCACCCCTAAAAGCTAGAGTTTAATAATCTACTCTTGGCTATCCCCATTTTCCATAGCTTTCCTGATGACAAGTTTACGGATGTGAGAGAATCTTTGGCACAGCCATGTCCCTCTGCTTTCCTTCGGGATGCTCAGCATGGTTTGCCCAAAGCTGCAGTGTCAGCTATCTGAGAGTCCAGTGTCATGTATCACAGAATCATGAAATAGATGGGTTTGGAAGGGACCTCTAAAGATCCAGCCCTGCCTGGTCAAGTGGAGTCAGCCAGAGCAGGTTGCTGAGAACTGTGTCCAGTGGTATTTTCAATGTCTCCAAGGATGGAAACTCCACAACCTCACTGGGCAACCTGCTCCAGTGCTCAGCCACCCTCACAGTAAAAGTGTTTCCTGATGCTCAGAGGGAACCTCCGGTGTTTCAGTTTGTGCTCATTTGCTTTTGTCACAGGATACCACTAAGAGTCTGGGGACCCCAGAACTGGAGCCAAGACTCCAGATGTGTCTCATTGGAGCTGAGTAGAGAGAAAGGATCACCTTCCTCGACCTGTTGGTAAAGCTCCCAGTCATGCAGCCTAGGAGGCTGGTGACAGTCCTTGCTGCAAGGGTGCATTGCTGGCTCATGGTCAAATATACATCGTGCCTGCCTCGAGGGTAGGATCAAGAAGTGCCATTCTGTTTTTTTCTTCATTGGTTTTGTAAATATGTTTTCAGTGTCCTAAAAAGGGCTGAGATATAGACAAAGAGGATAAGGACAACATCAGAGGATTAAGTGTGCAACCCCAGTTTAGTCTGGGCTAAGTAGGGTCACAAGGATAGCTTTGAAGGTACTGATTCCGAGTGCCGATAAAGGAAGGCACTTGTTGCCAACTCAATTGCCACTTGAGAAATAGCTCCATTAAGGGACTAAACCAGAACCAAACTTGTGCTTGGCCATTTAAAAAGGAAATAAAAGGCATTTTAAAAAAAGTAAACTCCCACAACAGACTTGTGAAGACCAGTAAAAAAAATAGGAAACACTGTAGGATGCATGGTCATCACTAATAATCGTAAGCTGAGGGGTCTAGGCAACAATCTATACAGGGTATATTCAAGAAATAGGCCCTTTTACTTGCACATTTGGGGGACTTTATATTTTTGTTTGTATACTTTCTTAGGAACATCATAAAATTTGATGTAATGATTCTGAGAGAAAAACTGCTTTGGTAGGAAATAAGGTAAACAAAAATAATGACGGGTAGCAAATAATGGTGGGTAGCAACTTTTAAGAAATATTTCTACTTTTTAGTTAGTTAGCCAGTATTTTTATTACTAAAGGGCTCAACTTTTTTGAGGAGTACTGTGGAAAGAAGTTCTAGACCTGTCAGAACTGCAAGAGTTTTACATAATTTATTCAGCCTACATATTAATTTCTCGGCAGATGCTAAGTCAAGGATATCCACAGGATATCTAGACAATGTGAAAGCAGTAAATCTCTGATCAAATGGAGCCCCAACTGGAAGACTTTGAACTGGGGAAAAAAGTGTCTTGTAGGGTAGTGTTGATGACATTCCACTGTCTGATAGCACGCATTCCTACAGGAGCAGTTGCTGAAATTAAGGAGGGTGAAATAAGAGTCACAAGCTTCAGCACAGTGGAATCCTGCACAAGACTACAAGAGGTGGGAGCATTGTGTGCCCCCAGAATAAAACCCGAAATCCTGGTCCTACCGTGGCAACAACTGAAATGGGCATTAAGAAGAATGTAAATGTCAGCAAACTTGGTGCAAACAGTAACTGGGTACAATGTGTCCCAGGCTGTGCAATGTGTCCCAGACTTCTTTCACAGCTTTTGGTTATTATGCAAGATTTCATCAAAGCAGCTACTGTTAGCGATACAGATCCCCACCTGAGTAGCCACCATCAACTGTCATTTGTGAGACTGGAACAAGTTGGGGTTTTTTTAAATGAAACAATTTTTTTCAGTAGGCAAATGCTAAACCGATGTTTCATGGGAATGTACCGATTCTGATGAGAATGATTACTCTGTGCCAGGGTGGAATTTGATCTGAAAGTGAAAGAGAGATTACAGGACCAAGCAAATAACAATTTGATGACTAAAACTTTCCCATGGACTGTTGGAGACATCTACCTCCCAAGCCCTCCAGAAGTCTTCTGGCGCCTAGAGGAATGTTTTAACAGCAATCATGGGGAAGCTGCCCCGCTTCTGTACATGAATGAAGGTTCATTAAGACAGAAAAGACGAAACTGGATTACTGACACATTGTTTAATGCCTTGTCTTGGACATGAAAGCAACTGGAAATGGAAGGATTTAAACTTCAGTTTCTCATGTCCCAGCCCAACTAGTGGCTATTGTGTTGGTCGTCTTCTTGAGCTCCATTCTTATCATGGACAAGATTTCAGGGATTTGGTGGCATTCTAATGCAGACTTAAATACTTTTGTTTTCCACTGCCTTGAAAAAGTCTTATGAGGTGGGAAAACCATCTCCTGCTCAGTTCTGATTAACCTAAGCCCAATATTGGCCAGATCTTACTCCCCTGAGGTTAGACATAAGCCTCCCATTGAGTGCACTGGGAGAGGGTGATTTCTTAGTAATCTACTGCTCAGTAGAAAAATGTCATTCTTTTACTTTTCTCTGATTATCTAGGATTCAGGGCAAGAGCCGGCTGTTCTAGGGCAATGTTGCATCCTGAAAAGAGGTTCTGCAAACACATCAAAAGATGCAACTGGATTGAAAGAGATACAGAGTTTAGATGTCAGGGAAAGGATCCTGCTGCATAAGGGCTAAGCCAGGCTGTGCTGCCCTTCCCTCCTTCCTAACCATGGTCTGTAGAACACAGCCTCAGTGGAGGTCTCCTTCCTTTACCCTGTCTTGGTATGTCTTTTTAACAGTCTCTCCTGTAACCTATTGTAACCTTCACATCCATGAGTTTGAAATCTCTGAACAGCACTAAAATGGTAAAAATATAAATGGGAAAATATTATCTCTATGTATCTTATCTGGGCTGCCCCCTTAACACCTTTCCATTGAACTGATAGGGTTTTGAATTCAAAAGGAAGAATAAGGATTAAAGACCATGTTTCCATGTGAGTTAACACCTTTCCATTGAACTTAACACCTTTCCATTGAACTGATAGGGTTTTGAATTCAAAAGGAAGAATAAGGATTAAAGACCATGTTTCCATGTGAGTTATTTTATTTATTTATTTAAATTGACAACTGCAGAGTTTGTACTGACAAAGTGAGCAACAGCAATGGACTGGAGAGTGAGGCCTGTTGTGCAGCCCTGTTGACAAGCTGTCAGGTTTAACCTGACCTGGAATTTTTTGTACCATGACAGTATGCTGACGCCATGACAGGGGTGCCCATTTTCAGAAACAGTCATAAGAAAGAACAGGAGATAAAACCTTTTTCTCCTGAAGAACCTCTGCAGAATGCAGTTTGTAGTGCCTTTGGATTCTCATTCCTCTATGGATCAATAGATTAAGTAACACATCAATACCAGATAGCAAATGAATCTCTGCAAAGGAGAGCTCCTGCCCTGTGGGTTTCTCTCTTGCCATAAGAAGCATTTGGTCTGGGTGTGCTGTCATAAAAGATACGAGGTACTTCGTCATCTTTGGGGGGTTTTGATTTACTAAAACTGATGGGGTAACTGCTTCTCAGCCTGAATCTGAGATGGTATGCTTTTATTTGTTTATTCCTTTGTTAAAGGGTTTGCTGTTTGGTGGAGCAGAACAAACTGAGAAGTAAATAGTTGGAGCATTTGTAGTGACTGGTCTTTGAAGGGGCACTGCGACGGGCAGTGCTATGCTGGCAGGCAAAAGGCAAACGAGGGCAGAACAGTCACTCCTGAAAGCCTTCCTGCTGCTGACAGCACTTGCCAGGGCCAGACTTTGTTAAATCGATACCCGTTGCAGGAATTTGGAAACAGTTAATACAACTCATGCCTCATCAGACAGACCCCTCTGCACGGCCTCCAGGAAGAGCCGGGGAGCAATGCCAGTGGCGTGCGGGGCTGCCTGCGGAGCGACGGGCAACGGCATCTCCTCCGCTGAACTATAGCACGAGATTTCTGACACTCAGCAAGGCAATTCCCCGCTGATTTATATTAGGAATACTGTCTGAGAAATATCTGGTGTGGGCCAGGGGTGCCTAGGCTTTTGTGCATGTGCCTGTGGTTTTGCCTCCTAAAACACCTTTCCTCAGTGTATCTGGAGCTGCGTCTTATTCCCGGGTCTTTGCTGGGAATAAATCCCCTGCGCTCCTGGGTTTCCTCGGGGTCAGTGCTGCCAGAAGAGGGAGCGCAGCTGCTGGGGAGGGTGTGGAGAGCCACCGGGCAGCCTTTAAAAAAGACCCAGCAGCCAAGGCAAATCATGCACCAGGTAGGTTAAAAAGTGGAGGTCTACTCGAGAAGAGGATGAGGCAAGAATATGCTTTGTTTTTACAATGGGAAACGAATTTTTCCTATATTGGCTGAGACAAGGGTGAGGCAGGGGTATATTCAGCCCACAACCTGCTATCCCTGTTAGAAGGATAATTTTGCATGCTGCATCTGCCAGGTAAATAGCGTGTGCGTGTAACACATGCAGTGGTGCTGATGAGTTCCTTATAAATCAGATCATTAAAGATGTAGCTGACTATGTCTTGAAGGAGGTTCAGCATTGGGCAGTGACTTTTATTTACAATTTAACGGTTAAACGTATTATTCTGCATAAACCTTGAAACGGCTTTATTATAGAATGTGTTGTGGAAAGTCCATGTGCCTTCCCCACAGAGTGCTAAACCTGGTGAAAAATGGGTAGCATCAATAAACACCAAACCTTGTACCAATAAATGTGTTCCCTTCATTACTCAAAGAGCCCAGAGCTATGGAGGTATAAAAGGCCCCATTCTCCCCTACAGGGGAATAACACATGTAGGGCAGAGCAAACTCAATGAATTTCAGCATGCAGTTTCCTGCTCATTTCTCCATGGGAGGGGGATGGGTAAGGACTTAGGGCTTGCTTTCTCCATGGGACAAAAAAGCATAGATGCCCCCCTAGTTTACAGATGCTGGAAAACCCAGAGAGTCAGGAAGATCTTTTCTAGTTAACTCTCCTACAGACTGCTTTTGCAGTCATCATTAGGTACCCCTCACAAGTGCATCTATTTTAAAAGTCAGGTAAATAAGTTGTATGTTTCGGTCCTGTCATTTGCAGGAGAGGGGCAGGAGCTGTGTGTCCGTGCAGCGCTCCCGGCACCCTGCAGACATCCACACCGGCAGCGGTTGGTCGTAAGTGGCAGCCCTTGAGTTCCTGCAGTCCTAATGGGCAGTGGGAGATCTACTATGTTTTTAGAATAAATTAAAATTGCCTTGTTGCCATGAAATTATACAGGATGGTTATAATGTTCCCTATATTACATGTGCTTTATGTGTGTGTGTGTGTGTACATATATATATATAAATATACAAAGAAAGGGCTTGTGTAACTTAAGTTGCTAAAGAAGCCCGTTCGTCTGATGCAGATGAGGTATAGTAACATGGTTCATATCACTACAGCAGCAGCTACCTGTGTCAGCCCAGGAACTGAACTTGGGGACTGCCCTAGACCCAACTCTGCTTGTCAAGGTGTCTGATGGGAGGCAGATGTCCCCCTGTGGGGGACACAGAGAAGACTTTGACAATCTGATCCATGATTTTTTCTCCTCGTTGGGGGTGTGGGTCTTTCCTACCCTTCCTTCTTCCTCTTGCACTCTGCAAAGTTGGATTCCAGTCAGGCCACAGTAAAATTGGGGTACCCTGCAGTGGTTGGTTTCCTAAGGCATCATTATTTTGCAGAAAGCTTTCTTCCTTTAGTTGGTCCAGATCTCAGTTTGAGCCCAAAGGACATATTTTCACAGACTTTGAATCAGATTCAGAGATGGGTCTAGACATCATTTGTGTATGCATGTTGTATACTTTTAAGTATCTGCAAAGTTATGACAGCCTTAGTCTTTTTAGAAGATTATTCCCTTTGTCTTAAGCGGCGTTTTTACCTGACTTGTAACTTTAATAAGATTTCTACCATGCAGCCTTGGTCTGGAAAAAACAGTTGATTTTGAGGTTTTTTTGAATAAACTTTCCCTTTTTCACCTGACTTCCTCAAACATAAATCCCAAACAAAGTGTGCTGGCAGAAGTGTCTCTCACCATGCATCTGTGCAATCTCTCTGAAAAAGCGAATCAGGAGCCTCCCCAAACTTAACAGTTGTTGCAGATGCATTGCCCCTGTGTGGCAGATGAGAGAATAAACAACATATGGGAGATGCTAAGTGCTGCTCCAACGCTATAGCAATGAGCACATGATAAGAGCCCCTGTAAAACAAAATAGACTTTTTGCTGTAATCTGTTTTAAAGTGCCGTAAAATTACATTTATTTCAGGCACATTTCCTTAGCCCTTGTTTTCATTATGTTGCTCTCGAAGATTTAAGTCGGTGTATCTGAGCACGGGCCCCATGCCGTTCCTTGGAAAATCAGAAAGATGCTTATCCTGAAAATTCACTTGAGCTGCTGAATTTCACGAATTGGCTTTTCCATACCAGGGGTTGCTTTCCCTGTACCGCAGCAGCAGCCTGTGGCTCCTAGCCATAGCTCATGTTTGCCCCCAAAATGTGCCATGAGCGCTCTGCAGACCCCTGTGCTGCCTGTGCCCTGAGCCCCTTGCCCAGGCCAGGAGGCTGCTTGGCCCAGGGTATGTCGCGGTGGCTGTTTTATCTGGGCAGGAGAGACCCTCTCCCCTAAACATTACAGCAGGAGTGTGTTACCTTCAGGAAAAGTGCTTTTGTTGCTAAATATCCGCTTTTGTTGCTAAATATCTGACAAAGTTTTAAAAACTTATAATTTTGGACTCTTAACCTACTCTGGTAGTGAAAGGCACAAGTCAGATAACAGGGATATTTGTTATTTGCCCATAGCTGTAGACAGCTGTAACAGTTCCAATAACTTTGATCTTTTGTTTTCCCCACTTGGAGAAGTCCTCGTTACCAAAACATCACCTCTGACCTTCTTTTATATTTTTGGCATGTGTTTTATTAACTCCTTTTTCATATGGGACATGTGGTGTCTGCCACTTGGTACACAGGACGAAAAAGTTTGCACTTCTGATGCAAAGAGCAGCAGTGAGGAAGCTGGCTCCTTGCCAACAGCTTATGCCAAAAAAAAAAAAAAAAAAAAAATTATGGGGAGGAGTGAATTAAATCTGTGCATATAGAGACAGAATTTCTTTGGCCTCACTGCTGGAACAAGCCTATTGCACTTAACAGGATTCAGCCAGGGAAAGGGGAGCACATCCTTATCCCACTCCACACATGCACTTTACGCAGAGATGATAAATTTCAATCAATTGCCCAAGGAATTTATTTTCACAGCACCTCTTTCCTTCCCAGGCTAAGAAACGAGGCATCCGGCCCTTCCCTGCCAGTAACACTGGAGGTTTTGCACTTATTATACATTCGGTGAAACAGTATGCGACAGTGAAAATTTACTAGATGTTGCAGAAAGAAACAAGGGAAAGTTAAAGCACAGCCTAGAAAAATAAAATGAGTACTGTTTGCATGTACTTTTATTGATTTCTGACAGCCATGTTATTTTCAAGGACAACAGACGGGAAAAGAATTTCAGTCTTTGAATGGATGAGTGATATACTACCTCCCCTTTTTAACTAGTCTTATATATATATATTTTCTTTTTTTTTGTCCTGGTGTGTGCATGTGCAGAAGGGTGTCTACCTAATTGGCCTCAAGAGGGGATTAAACTAAATAAAATCACGGTCCACAGGGGGCCTCTAAATATGGCTTTTTAATTTGAAAATTTTTGTGGGTTCCAGTGTAATTCAAGCTTTTCAAGCTTTATTAGTGCACAGTCGTTCATGCAGCTTGCAAAGCTCCCATCTTGGTGAGTTTGATATGCCCGCCCCTGCTCAAGCAGAAGACAGAGCACTCTCTTCAGCTGCAAAACACACTCTGTGACATAACAAAAGCTCTACTGTAAATAAAACACATGTTAATAACAGTGACAGGAGGCAGCAGAAACCGACAACGCACATCCAGGCAGTGACGCTGCTTGAAAGTGGTACTCAATGGAGGTAATGACAGTCAGCAAGCATCTCTGCTCTGCCTGCGACAGAGGCGCTGGGAGCAGATAGGAGTAAATACTAGCAATTTTACATGTTCGCTTGTAATAAAAGTCAAAATATGCAGCTTGGTGTAACTAATTGCTGTGGAAGGAGAACAAACCAATAGTGCTCGTTGCTGTGAAACTGTTAATGGAGAACTTATGGAGAGAAAGTCCAAGTTCTCTCGTCCAAATTGGAATGTGAAAGAAATCTGTTGGAAGGTGATGACAGAAATGAAGTAAAACAGTTGTTTCCTGATCCATGTGCCAGATGTGTCACATACTGTGATAAATAAGATCTGCATCTTACACTCCAGAAATTGGGGAATATTACAAGCGTTTATTATAGTGAGGTACAAAAAAATGTACTTGAAATGCTTTGTTTCTCCTGGCACCAAGCAGTGAGAAGTTATTGCACAATGCCTGGAGCTGCTAATTCTTTTGTTTAGGTTCAATCCAACACAGCCTATTAAAAGCTTAAATTCAATTTTATTGTTAAGGTATTTATTAACTGATTATGAAAAGACATTAAAGGGCTCATAATTAAACTACTAAATTGTTCCTTACCTTGATGAATCCCCCATTTTCCAAGACTGAGTTCCATAGTATAAAATAATCAGTTTTAATTTAGAGAAGAATGCTGCTCACAGGCAAACCCCAGCTTTTGCTTCAGCTCTTGAGTCGATCCCAGGCTGCCTTGCTGCTGTTCGAAAGCCCAGAATGTCATGGCAGAATGCCTAATGCATTGGTGGCATTTCTTGGGAAGACTGTTCTGCAGGTTTGTGGCATGTTGTCACACATTTGCAGAAATAGCTGTGTGTTGATGTTGGATAACCCAGTCTTATTACTCAGGAAAAAGTCTCATTGACTTTTGGCCCATATGCTTTTGAAAATGTGTATTGCGAACAGCTTGCTAGCCCTGCTGAGACTGAAGGCACATGCTTCCAGGCAAAGCAGATTCCCAGTGTAAGATGCAGTTCACAAAGATTTGCGGTCTGAATACTCCCCCAAATTCAAAGCCAGGGAAGACAGTTGGAGCTGAGCAACTGGATCTCCCACACCATATCAGCCTAGGACCTCAAATTGTCTGCCAGCCCTCCAGACCAGTGATTTTATACAGGCAACTGCATCATGCCTTCATCCAGATGGCTGATGTTTAGGTGGGGCGGGATGAGTGCAGGAGGCAGCCAAGGGGGATTGAGTCTTTTTGTTTTCCCTTTTGAGATTGCTTTGTTCATCAGAAGGGTCGCATGTCCAGCACCTGCACCAAGGTTAACAGGGAGACTGGGTTATCTACCCAGAGGTCTTGCAGCTCTCAGCTGGCTCTGGCTGTCTGCGTCCTCACAGAGCTGGCCTGCTGGGCTATAACACTGGGTGGACTTTCACACCGACTTCATCAGGAGGTTGTTACTGTCAGAACAGGCAGAAAGTACACATCTGATTACCACAGGCAGAGATGAAAGCTTGAAACCCCTGATAAAGATGCTTTGGGTGAACCTTTGCTGTCCCAGGAACTTGATGGTGAACAGGAATTCCCTGAATACATGAGCTGTCTTTAAAAAAAGAAAACCAGTCTTATGGTCGCTATGCCCTTGATGACCCAGGGAAGAGGTAGGTCCGTTTACTGTGGTGCTGTGCCAGCAGTTCAAGAAGCCTCCCAAGATTGTCTGGGTTGTGAGGCCACTGTTGTGTTCACTCTGCATGCTCGCTCAGAGCTGGGGTGAGCGTCCCACATGGCACTGCACTGTGCCGTGGGGACGTTCTGGTCATGATTCATTTCACCTGACCCTAAACACCTAATGTAGGCTGAGGTGAACTGCACCCTCCAAACGCCTCTATCTCTTCTTTGACGATGAAGGGATAATGCCTCACTGTGTGTAGATGAAGCCCACCCTGGTTACCACTTATATTTTCCAGGTTTAATTCAGAAAGATTGGCTTGAGATGCATTTCAAAAACCAAGATTTAAAAAACGTGTTACTTTGGGGAGATGCCAGTATCCTGTCTCGGTGTCTAAGACCTGTAGGTAAGTCCCAGCCAGGAATGTTTCCTAAATCACGTTCTCTCCTGCTGCCCGGTTTCCCCACACAGATCCCCTCAGGACAGTTTTTAACCTTTGCTGTGTATTTTGTCTGTCCCACCCTGAAGATGTGACATCATCTACGGTCTTCATCAGTATCCCACCAGCCTTTGCTCAGATTTCAGAGGATAAGACCTCTGTATCAGTTTTAAAATTCTTGGAAACAACTTTGTTCTTGGGCTACATCTTCGCTGCTGGAAGAGTGTTTGCTTACGCCATGGTAATTCTGGTATCTCTCTAAAACACCAATGCAGAGCCGCACAGGTAGCTTTTACTTTGAGCTGGGTCTTTCACCCCTCCTAGGATTTGCCTTCATTAGTCATATGGAAGTAAAAGTTCTATTGCCCTCCTCTCCATTGATGGTTCCCAGTGAGATACTGTATTTAGCAACCCCAGTGGAAAAACCACCTTTTTTTTTTTCTTTTTTTTTTTTTTTTGGCAGGGAATCTGCAGCTGTAAGTGTTTATGGGAAATAAAGATATCTGATTAGCTTTTTTTTTTTTTACACACTAAGCTGCATACCCTCTGGTAACCTTACTATTTGTTGTACTGTTGGAGGCTGTGGAAGAATGGAAAGACTGTAGTTTCTTAGCAGCACAGCTAGAGCTGGCCCACTTTCCAAAATACAGAGGTGCAGTTGCTCTTCAAAGATATTTTATTGAAGAAAGTGATACTGCTTTTGACAAAACCAGGCACAGTCTTACACTAAGGGCTAGTTAGGAGCCTCAGCGAATTGTCATCTGGAGCCATATTTACCCTTCAGAGACACATTAGAAGAAACAATGGACAATGGGCCATACTGACAGCTTATGGGAGGGAATAAATGAAAGAAAACAAGCTTACTATACGTTTGTGAAGCTGACATGAAGACAACTGACAAAGGTCCGTATGTTATGGCTTTGTAAATGGCAAAAGTATCGATTGTCCTGGCTTGTCACAGAAAGTGAAAACACCTTTGGTGCATGCTGAGTATATGAAAAAAAAAAAAAAACCAAAACCCAGGTGATATTGAAGTGAATAGTCAGTGATGAATGTGGTGAATAATGCGTGATGCACATTGCCTAAGTGGATCCACCTGAAGCAGGGAATATTTTTATGTTGCCTCTTTATACAGTGTGGGATTTGTTTCTCCTAAATGGAGACTCCAGGACCTAAGACCTAAAGAAAAGTCCAGTCTAGCCACTTTCCTAACCTCACAGGCAGCAAAATTCATTATGTGCTTCCCTCCTTCGGCAGTGGGATGAGGGAGAGAATTGGAAGGGTAAAAGTGAGAAAACTTGTTGGTTCTTTCAGTTTAACACATAAAGCAAAAGCCACACACGCAAGCAAAGCAAAACAAGGAATTCATTCGCTGCTTCCCATGGGCAGGCAGGTGCTCAGCCATCCCCAGGAGAGCAGGGCTCCATCACGCCTAGCGGTTACTTGGGAAGGTAAATGGCATCACTCTGAACATTCTTTTCCTCCTTCTTCCTCCAGCTTTCTATGCTGAGCCTGACGCCGTATGGCATGGAATATCCCTTGGGTCAGTTGGGGTCAGCTGTCCCGGCTGTGTCCCCTCCCAACTCCTTGTGCCCCCCCAGCCTCCTCGCTGGTGGGGTGGGGTGAGGAGCAGGAAAGGCCTTGGCTCTGTGTAAGCCCTGCTCAGCAGTAACGAAAACAGCCCTGTGTTATTGACAGTTTCCAACACAGATCCCAAACAGCCCCATACTAGCTGCTGTAAATAAAATTAACTCTATCCCAGCCAAAACCAGCACACCTTGGGATTATTTACACCAGTGTAGTTCTCAAAGTTTAAGCTGTGAATTTCTCAGACTAGTACATATAAGCATTGCCAAAAAAAAGTACATTCTTAACTCTGATTAGATAATCCAAATTTGCTACTTCAATCTGAGTTTACTGTGATAACAAGACGACTTGGTTGTTAGGCAGAGCCTGTATCTCAACTCCAGGTTTATACAGGAGTCTCAAGCAGCTCGCTCAGGTTGATGTGTCTTTTGGGCTGTTTTCACCTAAAGTCAGGTAAATTTGAGTAGGAAACTCCAGTCCAGAAAGCTCTTAAGAACTCCCCAGAGGTCTGCCCTTCACACAGAGATGCAGATGGCTCAGCAGCCCTACAGTGGGGGCAGTGCCTGCAGCTGCAAGAGGGGCCTGGTGTGGCACAAGGGTGGACGCAGGACTCCGGCCAGCCCGAGGAGGGCTTGGGGCTTCCCCTCGTAACCCCTGCCGTGGATTGTCAATTCATATTTCACAGCTTGTACTGCTCTTTGCATTTACAAAATAACAGCTTGTCCTGTCTTTGCAAATACAGAATCAAATGCGGTTTGGGTAACCCCTCGGTGAGAGGAGGGCAGTGTGGGGTGCATGAAAAGCGCGGTGTTTCCAGTGCAAACCTGGCCCTGCCACCAGCCCAACTGAAGACACGTGCGCTGGCAGTTCCCATCCAGAGGTGTTACCCACTGACAGATAGCGATGGAGACAGAAAAATGTCAAAGTGTTAGGAAAGTCAGCATTATTAAGACCTTGCTCCCTTCACCTCCCTGTTCCAAGTAGTTTCTTGAATATGACCAATTACATTCTTTTTTTTTTATGACCAGCCACAAATGCAGTTTTTATTAGCTGGTTTGCTCAATGATTCAAATGTATAGACTATTTCAGTCTCATTTGAGTTGGAGGAAAGCATACAAGGACTTTTGCTGGCTTAAATTAGTGGAACTGCCCCTTTGGCTGAATGACAGGGCCCTCGCCTTGCAGAGCAGAGCTCCAGCCCTGTCTCTGACTTTTGCCTGTAAATTAGTTTGTGAAGTGGTGTTTATTGCTACATTGGGAGGTTAAGACAGCCTAATTGTATGTTTGTACAGGAGAAAACATCACGCCAGAGCCTTAAGCAATTATTCTTTCCATGTCCTTTCACTGTTTAATCTTGACACTGTTCAGAAGGGAAAGGAGACAATTTGTCTTCACCCTACAGCCAATTAGCAGTAAAAGTGCAGAATGACTAATGCAATATCCACTGAAGTGCCATCATCCATTCATCAAGATAAGATCCTGAAACATCGTGCATCGAGAGCCCCTCGTTGGGAATTGTTCTGAGCCCATGCCTGATGGCAGCTAAGGGTATCTCCATGATTTGTAACCCAGCACATGGTTCCAATGTGTCACAGTGCTCAGCACCTCTTCTCCCACTTTTTTTCTCTCCAGTGGCCATCTTCTCTTTATGGAAGAGTTATTCTCCAGAGGATCAGTCTTTTTAACAGACCATTACTCACTGAAATGTTTTGTCTTTTCTAAACAGCTAAGGTGACTCATGGGGAATTGCCTTTCTTTCCCAAGAAGGACATGACCCAAATATGAGCCAGATAAGTAGGGTCTTTGAGTTAGCCAAAAGGTATGGCACAGCAAAGGTAGTCCTTTGATATGGCACGCACTGTGTTTGAAAGGAAAAATCTCTCTTTTGACTCATGTCTCATTTATGGAAATGGCAATTTTTTTAAAATTATCCAGGTCTTTTATATGCACCACATTTACATGCAGTAAGCCTACAGAGCCACTCACAGACCCAGGGTTAATGACTGACAACAGTGGAGCTCTGGTCATGTACACATGATCTGTATTTGATCCTAGATGTCCAGGATTTGGTTTCCTTGAAAGTGTCTGCAGGCAGGTTCTCTCAATGTTTTTCTTGTCCACAAAATACTTCTCTTAAAATGCTATATAAAATCCATCAGGATCTATCTTCCATGGGGCCAGCACAGTGGGGCCCCAACTATTTTTTACTGGATGCTTAAATATATGCAGTAAGAACAAGTTTGTGCTCAAATTTTGCTTTCAACTGGCAGGACAGAATTTTTCTGGGCTCCTCCCCAAGAGTGATCTAGTCCTATATGTTTTAAGAGGTTTAAACTCAGCCCCTAACTGTTGGTACAGGCAATTGCATTGCATTAGGAATAGCCATGACACCTAATTTCTATAGTAAATGATACAGGAGGAGACCTATCCGGAAATGATCATTAAATCCTTAGTGTGCTGCTTCATCATCCCGACCCATTTTGGTAGAGTATACAAAGCTTTCTCTCAAAGATGCTGAGTTTTGATACAGGAAAACTAGACATTTTCAAAGAGACTTCATTTGTTGGATGGAATAAAAGGGAGGCACCAAGAACATTTTAATCAAATGCTCGTTACTGGCTGCCCTATTCCCTTCCAAGCCACCAGACCATTTTGAAGGCTTCAGCATCTATCTAGCTATATATACATACACGAGATGTTCTCACACTTCCAACAAAGGATAAGGTGGAGGACTAGTGGTTAGCAAGATGAGGACAGGACTGCATGTGAGACTGGTCTGGGAAACATGTTAGGCTATTCCAAAGCTTCTAATTTTGACCTTTCTTCAGGGGTAGGAAAGAAAAAAAAAATGTGCTTTATGTAAAAGCCCTCAGATCTTTAGTTTCTCGGAGAAATTGCTTTTTGCCAAGAAACACAGTCACTTACTTACATTCCATATGTCTCTGCCAGAGGGTATGTCCTGGGCCTGATGTGCTAGTAAAACAGGGAGTGTAAATCTGGACAGGATGCTCACGCCAAGCTTAGGGAGATGAGAGGACAGGGCACAGGCTTTAAAAGCTTCGCTGCCTTAAAACACACCCAGAAAGGTGGTCGCGGGTGCTGCAGTGTATGTGGAAGCTCAGGTACCCCAGGGACAGGAGGAATGACGTCACAATGACGTCATGCTCCTCCTGAGCTTCCGTGATGTTAATCACAGCAGCATCTGCTGCAGGGAAGCATTTCTGGGAGAAAGGTGTAAAGAACATGACACTTTCCAACCTTAGCTGGAGTGGGGAGTTTCAAGCGGCAGAACGCCGACGCTGTGTCCCCTGAGGCCTGAACCACTTCTCTTCTAGGTGTCTGACTGTCAAATGTGCTGCAGCGCGTGTTTTTCCTCTCTTTCGTTTACTTTATTGAGGTCGGCATTGGTTACAGCTGTTTAAAAAATATCTGAGCATGTTATTATGGGAAAGGACAGAAGAAGCTCTTGCTGCAGAAATGCAAAACTCAGATGGTTTTCTTTGCAAGAGTGGAGATCATTAGTGGTTTTTCTTCCTGGGCTGTTTTTGGGGAGGGGAGGCATCTTTGGTGTGAAAGAACCAGCAGAAAGGGTAGTTGGAGATTTTGGAGCACTGACTACAGCTCTGGCACTGATTCCTGATGAAACTTAGCTAAAAATTTCAAATTGGAATCTCTGAAAGGTCGATAATAATAAGTAAAAGGGCTGGCCAGAAAACAAGAATTCTGTTCTGTGAAAAATATTGCAGTTTCAAAATTTGTTTTCATTCCAATGCAGAAAGAATATGAGGTCTTTCTTCCTTTTTTTCTTTTTCAAGGGAGAGGGCAGAAAAGAACAAATAGGCAGATTAAAAAAAAGTTTTAATAGTCTCGTAGGTTAGGGCAATGGTTCAGATGAGGTACTTGTCCTGACATCTCCCTGTCCAAGCTGAGATGGGGGATCTTGGCTATCCAAAGTTGCTTTTCCCACACAGTAATTCTATCCCAGAGATTAAAAAGTTTCTTGACAACATTTTCATTGAAACATTTGTGTTTCTTTAAAAAGTTTTAATACTATGATTTCATTTTTTTAATTTAGAATGGGAGTTGGGACATTTCTTTATCATTTCTAATAAACATCTGTATATGTATTTTTATTACTTATAGCAAATGCCAGGTGCAGAGACAGTTCTTCATCTTCTAGACACTATCTAACTGCTGAAATTGGGGGAGAGGCAGCAAGGTAACATGTCTGAATATTTGTCCGTTTCCATATAGGGCTGTTTAAAATTCTGATTGTGTGTTTTGTTCTGCAACTTCAGGCATACATATTAGAAATAGAGGTCTTAACATCTTTGACTTCACCTCTGCCATCTCTGAAATGTTGGTGATAATACTTGGATCTTTTCCCAGCTGGCAGGGAGGTTGAGAAGTTTAATTAATATCTGCATGGCTCTTTGAATACATCAGTCTTAAGTGCGGTTTTGAAAACATCACCTTGAATACCTTGTATGGACAAGATGGTCAGGGTTCTAATCAAAGATACAGACATGGTGCAACATAGGAGGAATAGCACTCCAGACTGTTTGAGGTGAACCAGCCCAACAAAGGTCTGGTCGACAGGCCAGCTAATGGCTGTTCTCAGTTTTGGCCGTGGCACAACAATATGAAATCATTCATAAATAATCCATTTTTGTTTACCCAAATGTTTTATGTGAAAGCTTTGGAGGGTTCTCCTAGGTAAAGTGAGCCAATATGAAGTACAATGGGGATGAGGTGCAGCTGTAGCTACTACTTCGCTTGTTATAGCTAATATCCAGCACTTAAGTGGTGCTACAGGAGATGAGATTGCAATTGCAGGGAATTCACACAAGAAACAGACTTCTCTGCAGAACACTGTGGGCATTAGACCTACAGGTGCAGCCCGTGAACTTGTAAAGTCTTTTCAAAATTCAACTGGGGCTTTTCCAAAGCAAAATACAATTTCTGTAGGCAAAATAGATTTAGCACCTATTCTTGCATAGCTGCAAGTCTCCTTAGCTACCACTGAAACCAATTAAATTTAAAAATACAATATTGGACTCTTGGTATATAATAGCCCTGTGTTGACTGGTTCTCAGATCATCATCTTTTAGCGAAGTAGAAAAATAATACTCGAGCAGGCCTGTCAATTCCCTTTGTAGCCTTTCCTCATCTGCTTGCATCAAGCCATGGGGACTCTTTTTCAGCTGAGCTGGCTGGACTGTGATCTTAGGGGCTTTGTGGAAGAATACAGCGAGCCTCAGGGAACTGGGGAGTGACTGTTTCCCCCCCTGCACTGGTGACATCTCTACCAAGTCCAGTAACAATCATCAGCAGCAGCAACGGTACGAACAAACAGTGAGATGCCACCTTGTATTTTTGTAACGTGGCAGAGACTGTAGTGACCTAATCCTTGTAAAACAGCCTCCGAAGTGGCTGAAATGGGTTGATACGGGAAGCTGGGGTTAAAACAGTCATATTTGGGTGTCTTAGAGTAAGGCAGGTCAATATGAGCATCTATTTTTCTTTCCCCCTTGAAAGGTGGAGTGCTTTGGCTGAACTTCTTTACTTGTTGATGTCCACGTTCAGAACAGGTTTGCAGGACACAGGATTTACCTTTTGATCTTTCTCAAGGAGGCCCAATGTCTGCTTCCACTAACGTGAGCATTTCCCCAGCTGCATGGGGATGGGGATTGTTTTAGCCCTTCGTTTAGACCTCAGCTGAGAAACACACGTCTCTCCTTTTCCTGGCTTAGAAAGCAACCATGGGTAAAATTCAGTGAAAGTCCATCAGCTAAATAACAGGTTTTAGACTGTAAATGTGATTATTTTATAAAATAAAATATTCTGAGAAAAAAATCCATGTCTGCCTTCTACATTTGAAATGACATTTTATGGGTATTACAGGAAATAAAGACCAGAACTGGAGTAGCTAATCCATGATGCAGCACGCACAATTATGTTGTTGAATAAGGGAATTAACACAGAATAGTACCTTGGCCACAAGCAGTAATTTTTATGCTAATACTGTGCTGTACTGAATTCATCCTGTTTAGCAGCTGAATCTGGTCTAGCTGGCACTTAGACCGTGTTGCTAGGTTAAGTCTGACTGCACATCACAACTGCAACTTTCATACCATCGTTGGCCCAGAAATCCAAGAGGCAGATGATTTGAACTGTTTGTGCTGCAAGAAATAAGCCAATGAGCTATGAAAGCTCACTACGTTTAAGGCAATAAACCCCCAAATAGCTATTTTAAGGCCTGGAAATCCACACTCTTGGTTTTGATGGATCTGTGTTGCCCTATGGAAGCTGAGTGTGACTGGGAGAATGGGAGGGAGCTACAGGGGACGGGTGGCCTCAGGCAAAGAGCTCTCGCAAACTTCCTGTGACATTTTTTCTGCTGCTCTCAGAAATATGGTCAGCAAGGTCAGACAAATAAATGTATTCATGTGATAGTAGAGCTATGCCTTAGGCCGTCTCTTAAAGGTTTGATAAAGAGCTCAGAGATAAGCAACAAAATCAGTGACAATTCTTTTTGTAAACACAGGAAAGTGACTGAAAGTTCCCTGGAGGGGTAGGGATCTACTGGGCGGGGG
>KL285608.1:4204-14273 GCA_000699545.1 Podiceps cristatus
GAAGCTGCTCCTTCCATGCTTGCATATTCAGTAACGTGTAAAATTTTAGTGATTTTGGTCAAAAAAGTATGACTACTTTCCAAGTCACTTTCCAGTGACAGCCACTGTCATAACCTTTTCTCTTGGCCAATACAGGATCAGATTTTGACATACAGGATCAGATTTTGACAACTGTTAGCAAACTGAATAAAACAGAGCACCAGAGCTCAAAGAAAGGAAAAAAAAAAAATCACCTCTATCCCCCATCAAAACACAGGTGTTTTCAGAAAACTGTTTCAATTGACACTCGCGTACTGTAAGTGTGCAGCCTCCCATGAAGGGAGGCATTCAAGTTAAGGAACAGCTAAAATTCTCCATGCTATTAATAGAAATGTTGGAAATGCCTGCCTGATTTAGCTTTTACTTCCTTCTTCAATTTAGACTAACATCTCCCATGAGATATTCAGAGCTCCCTGAGCAAACAAAACTCATCCTGGCTCATCCCAAGCACTGCTTCAATGCATATTTGAATAGCACCCTTTTACAAAAGCTAAAGGATCAAAACAATCCTTTACAGCCCACGTCAAAGCTGCCCAGGATAAAATTTTTAAAGTATACTGTGACACAGGTTAGGGTGGAGCAGAAAAAGATTGAACATGAAGAGTGAAAATGAAGGTGTATTTTTCCAGCACCATACATTAAGCTTTACTGACTGTCAGTCCAGAAAGCAAAGGACCTTAAAAGGGGAATCCATCCTCTTACAACAATGCTGTTATGTTTTGAGTTTTGTAAATCCACATCAGCTCTTTCCCAAAAAAAACCTCATCCAGTTTTAGAGATCACTTGTGAGGACTTTATCAGTGACCATGTGGTTATCAAGTTTCACAAAGTTTTAGACCAAATATAGAGCTTCAAACCCTTAGGTTCCCAGTAAGGGAAGTTGTACACAGAAAGAACTCCTCCGTATATCCCAGCTTTCAGATGGGAATTTTTCTATTTACCAGGCATTTATTTGTGTGTCCCTATCACAAACAGCCTCTAAGATAAACTAAAGCCAAGAGCAGAAGTAAATAATGTCTGCCTTTCGGTCCTCAGTAAAAGGAAAGAGACTTCAGGCAGATTCGCTCTTTAAAATGAAATGGTTTCATAAAGAAAAGCTCTAACAGTGCAAAATATAGTTATTCCATCTGCTTTCAAGTTAGATTTGTTCACTGGTTAAAATCTCAGAGAGCTAAAAAGAATATGGAGCTACAGTAAAACTAGGTGTTATAACATCTTGTGTCAGCCCTACTACATACCAAGAGGCTGACCACATTCCTGTCTACACAGGCTCCTCATTAACATTTTAAAATAAGGACAAAAGTATCTCCTCCAACACACTGTATTTTACTTACAGAGAATTAAATCTGAAGAAAGTCTCCTCATAAAATAATTGCGTGTAAACTAAAAGGAGAAACAAAACACACACACAAAAAAAAAAAAAAAAGGCAAAGAAACCCACCAAACAAACACCACCACACCACAAAACAAAAGAGAAAATCAGTCCCTGGAAATATAAGAGCTTTAAACTCCTAACAATGCAATTCCAACATCAGATGTTGAACTAACCATGCTGCTACCTGGTATCTGAAAACCAACACAAAAGCTTCTCTGGATTTCCATCCACTTACATGCCAAATTCAGCACTGAAATAAACTTCACATATTCTGCATATTTAATGCAGAGTAACCTGCTAGGTAATGTACTTAATTTATGTTTTAGCTTTAATTACATTTGACAGGCTTAATGATGCTACTGTTGTGGCAAAGCATTCCAACTGAACTGATACGGAAGAAAGCTTGAGCTAGCTCCCTATTAACTATCAAAAGCTGTGTCTAGACCATCATAGAATCACAGAAAGGTCTGGGTTGGAAGGGACCCCAAGGATCAGAGAGTTCCAACCCCCCTGCCACAGGCAGGGACACCAACCTCCAGGCCTGGACCTACACGAGGGTGCCCAGGGCCCCGTCCAACCTGGCCTTGAACACCTCCAGGCATGGGGCATCCACCACCTCTCTGGGCAGCCTGTTCCAGCCCCTCACCACCCTCTCTGTAAAAAACTTCCCCCTAATATCTAATTTAAACCTTCCCTCCTTCAGCTTTAGTCCATTCCCCCTTGTCCTGCCATTATCTACCCTTTTAAAAAGTTGATTCCCCTTCTGTTTGTATGCTTGACAAACATCATCATCACATCACAACATCATTTTCCCCCAAAGCATAACATACTGTGCTAGTCCCAGTGTTTCAACAGTTTATAGCTCGGAGTTGTGCATCTTGAGCTGTTCCATCAGACAGCGAATCAAATGCTGCAACTTACTACGCATTTCATATCCTTATTATAACTAACTACAGCCTAGGAATGCACATCTTTGGTTTCTACTGACTTTTTTTTCATTCCTATAATTAAAATCCACTTCAAATATATTTTTGATACTCTAAATTTTATTCTGCAATGCTGTACTGTGGCATTCATGACTGAAATGTAAACACTCCAGGGAGAAATAACTCCTATTGAATTTAACACAGGTCATTAATACATTACAGACAATTTTATTGAAAGGATAATAAATCCAAATTCAGTCACTGGAATAAAAACCAGCTAATTATAGCATGTCTGTTTCAATAAAAGTAGTGTGACATGGACTGTCACCCTGAGAATTAATTTGAAATTAAAATCTACCTAAGGATTACAGTATATTTCTAAGTAGCAAACAAACTTGGTTTGTCAAGAGGAAAAATGAACAGGAGGTTATTACCAATAAAGGGATTTTTTTCCTGTTTATCTGCAACAGTACTAGTTGTAGCTCATGATGAATAAAATATAATTGCAATTAAAACACCAGAATTTCACTTACAACCTAACATAATCACTTACATAAATATTAAACTTAAGTACCCCTTGTAAGACAGAAGGACAAAGGCATTTCATGACGAAGCTACACTCAGCTAGCTTTACATCAATACAGAAATGAAGAACTGCTCTGTGAACTACAGCTGTACGTAGCTGCTACACATAATGAAGTAAATATTCCCAACAGACTAATTTTTAAATGAAAGCTATTTTTCATCTCTTCATAACAGTATATTTGCTGAATTATGAACACCAGTGGTTTCTGGCAAACAGAAAAAGGGACAGACAATTAAATCCAATCAAGTTACACCATCATTCTCAGTATGGGGGCTTAACCATCACAATAGTTTAAACAACTTTTAACATTTCACAAAAAGTAAGGTCGGGTCAAGAATACACAGACTCATGGATCAGAAAAATTCACAGAGTCTGAAATAGGTTGCAACTGCGGCTGCAACTATCATGGCAATACTGGGCGAGGAGGGAGGAGACAGGGATAAATCAAATTCAAGTGTGACACAATTTCCAATTAAATATCGACCCATTTGTCAGTAAGAGCAGAGATATAAGCCAAATAAACTAAGCATGACTGCAAACAATTGTGGGTAAAATGCTGATGTGATTTCTAAACATATGGGGAGAAGGGGAGAAAAGAGGGACACAAAACTAAACTCAAAACAAAAAGCACACCTGAAAAGCGAGAGACAGGTACAGAAGCATTGCCATATCACATTACAGCTCATTATCCGCCCCAGAAGAATCCAAACATCGCCAACAGCAAAGTGGGTTACAAGCAGCCTGTAAAAATGCCAAAGAACATGAAGGCATCTACTTCTACCTTTGGATAGCCAAGACACTCACCTTTCTAATTTGGCAGATAGAGCAACAAATCACAGAGCGGCTCTGAGTTACTGCCAGATTAAAGGCATCAAAAAAGCTAAAAAATAAGTTAAAAATAAGTAAAAAATAACATACTCCTGTTTGTAACCTGAGTTTAATTTAAAACTTGGTATATTATCCATTCTGGGTCTTGAAATCCAGTTTGGGTTTTTTTGATTGGTGGTGTTAGGGTATGGGGGGTGTGGGGCATGAGTGTTGTGTTTTAACAAAACTACTCGAGGAATGATATGAATTTCATTATCACCTTTTTCAACAGGATACAAACCACAGTTTTTATGTGCTAGTAAGGTGGAAAAACTTTTTTTATACACTAAATATTTGACTGGGAAACAGTGTTATTACGGATTCATAATCTGTGCTGCAAATTATATTACCTATTAAAAATTGTCAAAGGTTACAAACAATAGAGATACTTTGTTGATGTCATAGTACACAGTTGGCAACTGAAATAGCCGAGCTACATGCTACTGCAAGTACCATATTTAGAGTAAATATGTGAAATACCAGCGTAGTTTCAACCCGTGGAAACTTTATCACTTCCTACATAAGCAAAAGAATCACTGCTGCTAGAATGGCACCGCTGCTAGAGTGCAGGGATGTTGTGACTGAAGGGCTGCTTGCCTGGGAGGAAGCAATAAAGAACATTAAGCAAAGATTTCCAAAGTGTCTTTTCAGGAGAAAGGGAAGAAGAAGGGGTTGATGTGGAGAGCTATTCCTTGATAAATTAATATAGGTCTGAAGGAAAACATATAGGAGAGCTCAGAATGAGCATAAAACCCACCTTCAGTATTTTTTATTTTATAGACCAGATATACGTCATGACATGAATTAAAATAAAACAACAGGATTTGCCTTTATGCCACCTTTATGTTCAGACAAAGAAATTTTCTCATGCTTCATGCTCGGAACTGATGCTCCCATGTTAACCTTTAGTGTAGATCTTGTTATTTTATACACTCTGTTTTGAGGTAAAACTTTTTAAAAGCCTGATTTACTCATGTTTAATATTGCAAATGATCCAGATTAGCATTACTTTAATAAAGCTCCTTTAGCAAAATAGCACAGTAGATGTTTAGTCACAATCGGAAAATCCAGTATATTTGTTAAGTCTTTATGAAACGCTTAACTTAATGAAGTTATTTTCACACAGTTAAATACAGCTTAGTTCCCTAATTTTTTCTCAACTCTCAATACCTAATTTGTCACATATTACTCATAACTTGGATTTTCCATCAGTAGAGTTAAGAATACCACAAGTTAGCACTGAATTTACTAACAATATTTTGATATTTAGTAACTACCAGCTAATTGATAAAGGTCTAACAAAGCTAGGGGTGAAATAAGTGCAACAGTATTTCTACTTGCTTTGAGTTTAGAAGGATACATAGTTGATAGAAGCTCATACCCTGCCTCCTCACTATCACATTTCACAATGGAAAAAAACTGCTAAAAAAGCAAGAAAAAGATCAAAACCAACAATTTTCTATCGACATCAGTTTCTTTCCTTTCCTCTTGGCTGCAGCTTTTTGGCCAGTTATTTCTTGTTTACTTCTAATCCAGAGCAGACATAATCAGGAATAAAAATCTCTTTCTTATCTAAGGCTTTGCAAGATACCATTCAGCTCCAAATTACATCCAAATTAGGTCCAATATTCTAGCATTAAGACTTCAATCGGCAAGAAATCTAAATGGTTAAACTGACATACTGGTGGACAAAAAAACCTCAGCTCTGACACAAAGCAAAGTTTTCATTGCTGCAGCAGAGGAGTTTGCTGGAATACTCTGAAGTAAAAACACATACTTGAGATTATTGCTTTAAACTTGTATTAGGAACTATTTGGAAATGTTTAATAACTGTCCCACTACAGGACTTCAAGATCTTACAAACAAGTAATTTACAATACTTACCTGATTGCTGCTAACATGATTGATGAACAGCTTCTGCACGGTTTACAGAAAATATAAGAGCACACATATCCGACCAGTGGGCTATTTTTAAAGAAGTAACTGATGTCTGCGAATTAATAAGTGAAAAGATTTTCAAGATATTGAGAAATTTAAGGCGGCTGTTAAAAAAAATTAATCTTTCAAATACAAAGGGTCTGTCTGCTTCAAAAAAACATGTTGCATTTCCCAGGGAGAGCAAGATGTCAGTAACATTTTATAAGTGAACTTTCCCAGCATTCTACCAGCATCACTTGCTACTGTAGTTTACTGATCATGTACTTTACATAAGGCAACACACAACGAAAAAAATAGAAGCTTTAAATTCCATGTTGGATAAGTCATCACTTTTATTATGCAAACTTGTGCTACTTTGTGGCCCAAGTCACTAAGAACAGCTTAAAACTTTCACATCTAGGGATCAAAAACTGATTTTAAGATTAGGAACTAAAGCCTGAAATAGATCATTAGGTCACAGGCTGAACTGCAAAAGAATGCCTGTTCCAAGCATCACTTTTGGAAGACACAAGATGACTGGCACCACTTAAAAAAAAAAATAAAAAAAAAAAAAATCACAATTAGAGTCCTAGCCCAAAGTTACATGGCACCTCAATAAGCACAGCTGATGGGAAACAAATGGCAATATGAAGATTCACACCAAGCTGATTGCAGGTGTCCTACAGCTTCTCCTCCTTAGTTCCTGCCTCTTACTTCATCCAAAGTAGAATATTGCTTCAGGCTAAGTAAAATAAAACAACAGCTGCAGAACTAAATGGCTATTCTTTCTGCAAATGAGCAGCTGTGGTAGAAAACTGGCCCTCTGGCAGTCTAGAGGAGTATGGATAGTTCTCATGCTCTACTAAAAGACACAAATATTCTGAAGGAATTCTAGTGAAAAGTCAGGAAAAGTTGGATAAGGAAGAAATGATAAAGGAATCATGAAAGAACTCATGAGAGGGAAATTTTCATGAGAGAAAAATGAATACATCAAAAGAAAGTTTTAATAATGCAATTATCTATTTGAAATAATTACAGTGACACAGAACAGTTCTAAGCAAAAATAAAAACGGATTGCCTCCAGAAATTAAGGCAACTATAAAACGGGACACAAAACCATGAGAAACTTCAGGCAATACTGCCAAAAACAGAAAGAAAATATGAATTTGGTGAAGTACTAAAATACCATAAAAGGAACATGGATATTCTTTCTACAGGAGAACACAGTAGTATCCACAGTCACCAGGAGTGAACTCACCACATCCCTGAAATAACCCTGTTACACTGCAGTACGTGAAGGCAGGCGAGCACTTAGAACGCTTTACTACAAATCTCTTGTGAGGTTCCAGGAAAGCAATAGTCCTCGTCCCTCGGTTCTACAAGATACCCTCTGGGTACCTGTCCCCAGCACGGACATAAAGCGAGTCTGTAGCTGGACTTTTATTTATGCCTCTAGACAAAACCAAAACGGCCAGCACTAGGGACCTGGGAAATAAGTTCCCACCACGCTCAGTTAAGTTGACTTTCACTTACACAGATTCTCACAAACATCTACCCAACAGAGGTCAGGGTGCCTGTTTACCTTTTTCCTTACAAATACACATTTTTTTCTTCACAATAAGAAGTCAAGGAAATTACACTCTGGAATAAGTATAGAGATGTTTCCTGTTAAGAATGGATAATTACAGCATTGCAACTTCCTTCCAAGCCATCCATCCACATTCTCCTTTAAAGAGCGCTACCCCATTAGCTACAAGCAGAGAGGGCTCCTATGCCATACTCATTCAAGAACCCAACCCTAAATGTTCCACATCAAAGCTGTTATAACTACACTCCACAACATGCACACATACACAAACATCTCTGTGCTACTGAGATATCTCTGCTACAGTGGTTTCACTGAACTGACTTCATGAGACCTCCTACTTGGCATTAACTATTAACATTCTGTTTTTCCTAACACGAGTTATCCACCACATATACATATGCAAGCACATTCTCCCCCCACATTAGACTCATGTAAAAGGAGAGTAAAACATGGCAACAAAGTTTTCCAGCACCATTTACATTTATACAACCTAAAGCTCTTGTTCTTAGCATCACTATACAGTACTGAACACAGCAACCAAAAGCTAAACAGGAAATAAAGGGTCATATAACTCACAGCTTACAAGTTAAACCCACAAACCAGTTTTGAGCTATCACTACTCAGAGGGGTGTGAAAACTAGGACAAACTCCTAATGAAACTAGGTTTTCTGTAAAAGAAATTTTATTAAATATGCTTTGAGGGTTTCAAGACTATTAAACCTGTCTGATTACAGTATAACAAGTAATCCATCATTACAAAAGCCTAGCACCTAGATTACAAAACAGAGAATCCTTATCCCAGCTATAAGACTGGACCTCCAAAACAGGAGAAAAAGCATATCCTTAGTACAAGTATACAACCATAAGATGATTGCTGCTACCTATCATAAGCCATGCTCACTTGCAAATTAGAATTCTAATTCTTTCTCCCCTCAAACCAAACAAGCAACTAAGCTTAGTAACTGGAGAGAAAGAACATTCTTTGGAGTGGATTATATTTATATTGTTAAGGGCTAAGAATGCCTTTTTACATTCTTTGATTATTAATGTTCACTAAGGGAAATACAGAAGGCATATACAAACCTAGGATGAGGAGCGCTTCAGTGTTGGAACTCCACAGACAGTTAAGAGCAAGATAAATAAGGATAGGAATAATCATGTGCACAGATACCTATGTCAGGTTTCCCTCCAATTGTATGCATTGAGATAACATGAGGCTGAGGTACTCAAATGTGTTCGTGATGGCTCAAGGTTAATAAAGAAAAAGTTTCAGAAGCACAACAGATATTTGAGATCTGTACAAGCAATACAAATACCACATTAACAAGAATTCGTGTCATGGTCACAGAAAACGCTACAAAACTAAGATTTCATTCCAGGACAGTATTAGAAAACAACTTACCAACTCATCCAGGACATAAAACCTACTTTGTTAAAGGTTAACTGTCATTATCACAACAAACACTAATAAGAAAAATATTTAAGCATGCCACCTATGAAGACTGGTACATTAATTGTCATTCACAGTGAGATGTCAGTTCATAGGACTTATCTAGTAGTTAAGCTGCTGCAAAAGGGGGATACGTGCAAATAATTCAGAGGTGGGGCTTGAGTCACAGCTTGTGTAAAAAGCATTCACTTTTAAACATACAACCATAAACACTATGAACAAAGAAAATTTTCAAAATACAAAACCATGTGTCATTTCCTGATGCCAGGAACAGAGACTCCCAACAAACTTAATAGGAGCAGCATACAAAACGTATCTGCCCATGATCCATTTTAAACACTAAAAAAAAAAAAAAAAAAAAAGAGACTAGTAGTAAAACAAAACCACCCCCACGCACACCCCACCCCCAGTTTGTTTTGCTCTTATAAAGGAATTCTCTGAAAAAGAGGCAGTAACTGGGACCTTTGACAGTCTAGAACAGACAAGGGAAATACAGAAACGGTCTTCTCATCCAGCAACCACCAGAGAGCTTTCTAAAGAAGCTCATGCACCCTTCAGGTCTCAATTAGGATGTCCCCTAGCAACTGTGTTCAGAACACCACCCTCATATACACATGCCAGCCTGAAGAGCAGTTGTCTGGTCAGTTTGATGTTCTTTTTATAAAGCTTGTACCACGAAATAACCCAGCTGCTAAATGTCCTATTACTCAAACTGTACTTTTAGCACTATTCCATGCTAAACCCAACAAAGTTTTATTTTCCAGAAAGCTTCCCTTCTGTTGTGACAAATGCAGTAACATCACTACTTCATATATACCATAGGACAAAGTGCTTTCTCTACCTGAGATAAAGTTACTTAAAGCCCAAAGATTTCCTCAGCCTTCTGACACCATGGGCTGACCAGAAATAACACAGCCACTCAGTTACTCCTCAGTCTTCAGGCAAGAGATTAAATGGAAGAGAGACTACCAGAAAGAAACTGAGGCAGCTGTTCTGGGGCTATGCTAAAAAATGGATCACATACCTCTTAGGTACTTGCAGAACAAGAATTTCTTAAACCTTTAAGTCAGACATGCTTTGGTGGAAAGAAGCAATAACTACAGTACAATTAATCCTAGTACTATCATCTGGTCTTCTCATTTGGCTACAGAGCGACCCAGAAGGCATAAATTCAAGACACACGAAGACCCAACTTTCTCCTCACAGACATGTGTGGGAGGAAAGGAGAAAACACACATACAGAAGGCATAGCCACTCGTCTCTCTCCAGCATCTTTCGTTACATATTGGGGAAAGTGAAGGCGCACGGGGCGGGGCGGGGG
>KL285609.1:0-20248 GCA_000699545.1 Podiceps cristatus
CCAAAACATTCTATGATTCTATGAGACAGCAAAGATCTAAAGCACTTCTCACTAGAAGTATTTTGTGCTTTCTGAGCAACCTGAATATTTTAAAAGGGCTTAAGATAGAGAGAAGTAAAAGTTTTCAGTGACAATATAAATGTGAAAGAAGAGGAATGTGGGAGGAGGGAACCCAAACTACATGAAGCCTTTAGACCCTGACTGCAGCACTCACTGCTGACTTATCAGCAGCAACTTCATTCCCACTCTGCAGAATAACTCAGGCCTTACCTTAGTCTTGCCACCCACCTCGAATCATCAACTTGTGTTATCCTGATTTCTTCAGTAGCTTAAAGATAACATGTATTAGATTCTTGGTTTTGTTGCTTTATTTCAACCTTCAACCAGTAGTATTTTCATGCTTAGCTTTTTTAAAATAAAATAGATTCATCCCCTCTATGGAAGTCATGACTCCCAAGATTTGTGACTTTAAAATAACAAAGAATTATCAGTAAAATCCTAAAACCTAGCAGTACTAGAGCCGCCCTGCAATTTAGACTAAAGAAAGGCAGAAGACAAAGTTATTTTTCAAACATCGTTCCCAAGCTTCAGGCATCACACCTCTCATCCTAGGCGCTCCTGAGAGTGGTATATGGACCAGGGTATAAATTCTGCTCCCAGCTCCATCAGAAATTAACTGCATGAATTATGACTAGTAACACAGTAGTCATTTCAACTGCTTTTCAATTATTGTCTCAAGTATGCCTTGGCATAAATCTTGACTGAATATGAAAGGCTATTAAACACCCAGATACCTTTTTCCTCCAACAAAGCAGAGGCAGCAGGAACCGTGGAGGTACCCAGCCAGGTGGCTCAGTACCACCCATCATATTCATCACCCCAGGCACAGGTTGGTGGGGTTGAAGCATGTTTTAAAAAGTGGGAGTATTCGAAGATTTTATCAGCAAGCCTCTAACCTGCTCTTTGTGAGCACATGCAAATAACAATTTTCACCAACTCTGGTAGGTTGGTAAATCTGGGTTAACTTCCATAGGGCTGCAAAAAGCACCTCGACCCTCCCCTCTACTCCCTGAAGGTATAACAACTCTTTGAAGGAACGGCTGGCTAAATAAAGTTGACAAACCTCTCTAATTTTCGGTAAAGCATTCTTTTAAAATCAGTTGGAGTTCTTCTGTTGAAAACCTAAGAGGTTTCAGCCTGAAGCAGAAAAAGCTCTGTGGAAATTTTTTGTACGAATGATTGAAGGCTGGCAAGAACTGAACACAGGTGAAAATATGATGTTATAATATTTGGGGGCAATGCTTAAAGGTGCTCCTAGCAGCTCTATCTACCATTTTTTATGTATAATTTGTATAATGCAGTTGGCAGGGCAAAGGTATATTAAAACAGCTTTAAAACACTAATGGCCCAGACTTTCTGTTGTTGTTGCTCCAATATTTTAACAGGGGAAGGCAGGATTGCAGCTTTAGCAATATAAAGTATGAAACATCCAGATTTCTGTGCTGAAAATCCCTCTCTTGGGATCCAAGGCCAGGAAGGGACCACCTGGTTCAGCCAGTCCTACCACAAGCAGCCAGGCACCGCAGACATCTGGTCTGAAAGGTCTGTGGGTCATATAAATCCATCCATCCACATCACGACTCACAAAACACTTCATGAGTTCCAACGTGAAACCTGTAGCCTGCAGAAAGGGACCAATGCCAGAAATACAAAGTGTACAGGAGAGGAAGAGAGACTGGAGACCTTGCAAGGGTCCTACAGCAACACAGGATTTTCTATACTAAATGACAGAGCTCTATCGCAAATCTCCATCATCCACGGAAAAAAATAAAAGGGGCTGGAACACAACCTGCTAACTCCCAAAAAGGAGTTTTGAAACAAATTGCTTAACACTTATATCACAAATCACAGCAGGCCCTTTGCCTACCAAACACATCCCTCTGGGTTCCTAAACCAGTGCACCCTACACCACCCCTGGGGCTAATAGAGTGGGGGAGTCACAGCTAGAAAACAACATTGAGCAAAATCCCCTCTGGATACGACTCTCTCCACTGTGCACACACAGAGGCTGGAAGATCAAGCTCCTAATTTAGGCACCTCAGTAGATTCCTTGCCTGAGGTAAAACAAATCTGAGCCACGGAATCTCTTTCCTACCTCTTTTTTTGAGCAAAAACAAAACAAAAAGCAACCCACAAACAAAAAAATGGAAATGTAGTTTAAGAGACCAATACCTTTGTAAAAACTTAAAGTTATAATGAATTCCAGGATTCATTCAAGTACTCCATTCTAAAAAAGCACAATAATGAAAGGCTTACATATGAAATTTAGTAGTAATAACTTTGGGGTCAAATCCATAGTGATTTCTTTGGCAAAGATTTCACTGACGACACTTAAATGTGATTTCAGTGGGTGTTCTGCCTGAGAAAGGACTTTGGGATTGGCCCACACTCTATATATTTAAGTCACCCCAGTCCCAGTATTATACAGCGCCAACCAGTCACAAAACCTAGCATTATTTAAACCATTTGCAAGCCAGAATCTCCAATTGCAGGGTGCAAAAGCCAGCAGGAAGCATTGATCATTCCCTTAGTAGCAAACAAAAATGCAACCTTTTTTACTTGGCTTTCTTATGATATCATTTACCTTCTATAATAGCAATTGCTTTTTTTAAAAACGTGGATTTGCACAGTATTCAATTTGCCAGTTTCCCCATATAGATGTAAATCTACTGAAATAGCTGTTCACAAAATCCAAAGCCCAAGGGTGGAGTCCTAAAAATAAATATATGTAGTTTAAGATCTTTCATATCCATATACGATAAGAAATCTGGTTCTTTTCTGGTGAGCCATAAAAGGGGAAGAATGGGAAAACCACAAACAAGCAAGTAGAAAATAAAAATCCATATCTTTTGCCCTACCCCCTCAAAATTGCATGGATACGCCAACGTAACCACTCGGCTAAATGTTTCAAATGTTGGTTTTTCAAAGTATTTAGCCATATAAACTACTCTTTTGTTTCTGTTGGCTTCAGATGTTCCTAGGCTCATGAATTCTTCCTTACATCTTATTATTCAAAAAAAAATACAGCCAACATTGCCTTTATGGAGCAAGAAAAACCTTAGTATCATTTTCCAGTTAGCTCTTCTGGATCTGCACTTAAGTGAAATCAGCAACAGCCATTTCAGGCCAGGTTTTCTAATCATTGCACCTAATCACTACCATTTTAAAGTATTTTATTTCCCACATAGTACCATAAAAAAAAAAAAAAATCTCTACAGTCACAACAAACTCATGTCACGAGAGTGGTGGAGCACATGCTCTAAAAATTTAAGTCTATGTACCCAAAAACCAAGAAGCAGCAGTAGACGAGACTTGCTGCTCTACTGAAGGCCACAATCCCAGAAATATTTCAGACAGAAAGCATTTCTTTTTTTAACTTGAAAGACTTAGTTAAATCATACCTGATATTGATCTCCCACCTTCCAACTTCAAGTATTTCAGTGAACAGAGCCTTCATTAGCACTTCTATGCTGTACTTTTCACACTATCACAAAAGGAAATTTTATAATTGTCACCCTCTTAATCTTTCAAGTATTTTTTCAGTCTTTTGTCCAGCTTCTCCAATCTGAGATACCAGTGACTAAACAAGCAATTTGTCTCTACTTGCATATTTTACAGTTATTTAACCTGACACTCAGATGACGAGTTTGTTACATAACTATTTCCACAGCAGGTCAATGACTTCACAGCCAAGAGCTGTCAGTTAATATCTAAACAAGTCCATGAAAAGGTAGCTTCAAACACCAACTACTCTAACAGGAATAAAGACAACACAAAACAGTGAGGTCTCCCCCCTTAAATAACACAGGTACACTATTTGCAGGTCTTTCCCTTCATTCCCCGAGACCTTCCTCCCTGTTGCATTCTTCAGAAGCAGAAGAGCCAGCCAGGAGGAACTCCAGACGACTCCAAACAGAAACATATTTTTCCTCTATTTTTCTGAAAAAGCACTGCCCATCCCAACAATTCCTGGATGAAAAAACAGTATTCAAACCACAAAACCATCAGCTTACAAGTTGACTCTTTAGTCAGAGAAACGTGATTTCTTCCAACTTTAAGGAATGTGACAATAACAGCAAATCTGCCCCTGCTTGATAAGCGGCAGGCAATTCTCCATATAAGGTGAAAAATGTGCTAGTGCAGCTCATGCAACACTGCTAATTCCTTGCCTGTTCTCAATATTTAAGAACATAAATGAACATATAAATCAGTTTTGTAAGTAAACCTTTTGCACGCTTACAGCTATAAACCATCTAGACCACGTTCAGCACATAAGGAATTCAGAACTTAACCATTTAACCCCTTTTAAATGCAGAGTGCATTTACACTTGGTACGTATATCACAGTAGCACATAAATTAATGTAAATCTGAGAGGTCCCGGCCCTATTGAATTCCTAATTTCCCATTATACTTCACTGTTCCCCAGTAATCCCATGCATTCCAGCCCCTGACAAACAGGCTTGCTGCTGGCAGCGCATCTGGCATGCCAGGAGAGCAGCCAGGAGGGGCCCGAGGGATGGGTGCTTCACCCCGCAGACGGACACAACCACTCGTCACCCCTTCTGCACATCCCCCGGGCTCATCCGTGCTGGAAGCACCAGGGTATCAGCACAGGACTGCTGCTACTACTGTTCAGCATTTTTATTTTAGCTCCGACTGTCTAATAATCTCTATGTAATAGCAACAGAAAAATAACCAGCATTTATGACATTCTCAGTGCATTACAAGAAGCTTACAGGCATCGCTCACCAAGAGGCTGAGGGGAAGACTTCTGTTGATCTTAATGGGCTCTACAGCAGGCTGTAACAGCAAAGAAAAAACTACTTTATATGATCCCTTTCCCACAAAAGCAAGATACAGCATCAGCAAAACATGTACCAGACCTGGTAATGAAATACACTTTATTTTGAAATTGGACCCAAGTCCCAGTCCTCCCCATTTCTCTGTTTGTCACACAATAGTGTCAACGCATTATGAGTAATGGTCTGACAAGCTGCTTGATAAACCAGCTGGCACATCAATGGGCTTTTTCTTTTTCCTTGATTTTTTTTTTTTTTTAAAGGAATGAAGTATCAATGGCCAACTGCCTGTCCAGCTTTGGAGCTGGCTTTTTCATAGGTGAGATGCAGTAGGCCATGACTTCTGCCAAGAAGATGGCTTCCTTTACAGAGGGTCAGGGAAAACAACAGCACTGAGATAGCCAGGAACATTGCTCACATTTCTCCAACTATTGATTTAGTGGAGAGGAATAAGCATCGGTGGACAATGTCTTCTTCCTGAAGAGTCCATCAGCAAACATGAGGCTGTAAGACAGGGGCAACAGTAAAATGGTGTAAAAAAGAGGAGACTCAGAAAAAGTCCCCACGGTTCGTTTGGAAACCACTCAAAGCTGATGGGATTATCAGGAGACAGAAGACTTCTTAAAATTTAGTTGGCAATGGGGAGAAAAACAAAAGGGTACAATTAGTAGAAAGAAAAAAACCCCAAACCACACAAAACAAAAAAAAAACCCACCAACCAAAACCCACACACCAGAATCCTGAAGTCCATGAGCTACTCTGCAGAAGTTGTACCCTAGAAGTCAATGACTTGCATGAAAGGAGAGGCAAAGAGGGGAAGCTTACACATACACACTGCACATATACATATAAAATGTAGGTGGGGACAGGAAGAAAACAGTTCATTTTCTTTAACCTTGATGAAAAGGTATAGAAAATTTTGATTCAAATTTTAGCCACAGATTTATTTTTTTTTTTTACATAAAAGAAAGATCAAGCAATGGTTTCAGATTATCAACACCTTTCTAGTTTATCTACAATCAGCCACTCTGTAAAACTCCCAAGGCAAAAAAAACGTAACATGACCCGCTGAGAAGACATCACAGACTGCTTCATTGCTAGTATAAGTTTCCATTGCATCGAATTTTTAACAGTCAAACGAAGAATGTGGCCAGGAAAGAAGGAACAGGTATTTAGAATACATTAAATGTCCTGATCAACAGGGATGAAAAGTGCAATCAGTACAAAAGTTACATTAGTGTTTCACAGCTTTGCTTATTGCAGGTCCCATGAAGTTCAGGTTACTGGTCTTTAAAGACAGAGCACAACATGCTACAGTGTCACAGGTATTAATAGACTTAATCAGGGATGACTGGCTACAGTGACTTCTCTACATCTATTAAACAGCAGCAAACACCTTGTCAACACTTTTCCACTTTTCCTTTAAAGCATTTGTTGCCTTATATGAAGGACCAGCTTCATGCACCAGACAGGTCTTCATTCTCTCCCCGTGGCAGTGCCCTGACACACACAAACTCTGGAACTGAGGGGGATGAAAATGAAGAAAATAATCAGTGTATTTATCAGGTAATTATTCTGTACTTGGCTACCCATGGTACTACTGGTGCTGGGCTACTTCACTGCTTACCTTTAAGAAACATTTTGAAAATTTTTCATCCTATTATTGACTCTCTATTCCTAGGATGATTTCAACATTTAATCAATTCTAATTATTAAAACACTCAATCTAGTATACATTGATTGGCATGTTACTTTTGAAGGTATTACTTTGTTACCAGACAAGTTTAGACTAATTTCTGAGATGTAACTTGCAGAATTCCACTTGAGGAAGTGCTAATGAATCCACCAAAACAAACCAAAAAAGCCCAGCCTCATTGCCATAATCATGCCACATACACTTCACAACCTGTCTTTACTGCTATTTATGAAGCATTAAGAGCATGTTTCATAATTCAGAAATTTCACTCCTCCTACGGTTTTCCATTTCAGAAAAAGGCAAATATATAGTATAATATAATCCTGCTAAAAACCTGAAAAAATAATGAGGAGGTTTATATTAGATCCCGTTCCAACCATTTGCAAACTGGACAATGGTTCCAAAGAATCGTAAAACCACATGCAGCTTTAACAACAAAGACCAATAAATACATCCATGATCAAGAAAATAAAGCATGCATCAGGAAACCTTGAGGGAATAGATGAACAGCATTGGGAGATCAATTTCTTTAATACGTTTCTGGGAAACAGAAAGTAAAGAAGGGGCCTACTCTAATTATAATACTTACTTGCCTGCAAAAGTACAAAAACTGATCAACAACTAAAAACTTAAGGTGAAACATGTTTCTTTTTGTATCATAATTATAAAACCAAATGGGACTGCTAAACTGGATAATAAGCTGATATTCTTCTGTCACATGAGCTTTAAACTCGTGAGGGTAGTGAACACGGACGTAATCCCAGGCACAAGCCTGCTACCATCTAACTGACCAGAAATATTGGCATACTTAATTCTGAGCCTATACTGAGCTCACTGGAACAACTAACTGCTTCATTCAGATAAAGCTGCTATTGTAATTAAAAATATAAAAGAGCGCATCGGAAAGAGTAGTTTTACCACAGGGACAGGCAGAGAGTGTCAACATTCACCTGCTGAAGGATGTTCGACTGAAAGGCTTTACCACAGCAAGAGCTCCTGGCGTCAAAGGCATCACTTCCCATTCCAAACCAGCTAGGGGATAAAATCCTCACCCACTAAAAAACTTCTCCAAAGGTTTCTGGCTGTTGGAGATTCTGCTTTGTTGACTTTTCTTTTCCATAACACCGATTGCCTTGCCATGTAAAAAAATTATAGCCCATGAATTACTACTAGGCAGCAAAGCACTGCACTGATATGCATCTGGATTTTAGGACTCAAGTTACATTGTTTGCTGTGCTCTACAAAAGAAAAAAAAAAAAAATCAGGAGAATTAACTCTAAACATTATTTAATTCTTACAGAATGACTCTTTAAGCATGTTTACAGTCATTCACATCTAAGGCTCATTCTCATTTCCTGGAACCTTCTCTGATCTAAATTTCATACAGAAGTTTTTAGTGGTATATGAAGATGCATACAAATTAACCACACTCCAAGTCATTCAGATGAAATAAAACAGTAAATTTAATAGGGATGAAACTAGAGCTGTCAAATTATATCTGAACCAACAACAACAAAAATCTGACTTTTTAGTACAAATTTACTCTTAAAGGAACTATTATTATACCCTTAATTCAGAGGATACCTCTGATGTGGCTTAGCACAAACATACTTCCAGTTCTCTTGCTTTTTTATGCGGGGAATGCAAAAGGGAATGTCTATTATCCATGTGATAGCAAAGAGCTCACATGGCTAAACCACAAACTGGGAGCTTTTCAGGGTTTAGCACTTAAAGCTTCAGAGATTATGGCTCCTACTCCAAAACCAGTCCAGAAAGCAAAGCAGGAATCAGGATAAGATAGAGTAGAAAGAAAATCTGCTGTACCTTTACTGACATAGTTCCTCCATAAAATTCCTGTTAACATTTGAGGACACCATTTAATCATTATCTTTTCTCCCCAAAATTTTATACATACCTGTATTATGTGTGTATATTACGTACAATTATATATATATACACTTTAAATAAAATGCCAATAATGAATGGTAAGAACTTTACTCAAAACACTGATGAATGAATTATCGATAATACTCCGTACTGTACTACTAAACACAATATGGTAAATGATGTATTATGAATTCAGCTTCTAACAAGTAACCTCATCTACAGCAATTCTACAAAGAATGGAAGAATGGGAAAAGCCATCAGCAAAACATAAAAGCTCCCCATAAAAAGGTCTTTGCCTGAGGAAGATAACTGCACAGTAAGACCCTCCTATCTCAAGAGGATATAGAGAATACAGGTGAACAAAAAGTTAATGTCAAGCTCCCATCCTGAGATCCAAAACCAGTTAGCTCTACATAGCTGCTTGAAGTATTTACCAAACATGTTTTATTTGTGAGACTGTCCTCCCTATAACACAGAAGTCCCAATGAAACACAAAATACTGCAAGAAATAAAAACAATGTCAGCATGTGGATCAGAGGAAATAAAGAACTGTTCCAAACCAAAGTAAATTGTTTTAAAAGAAACAAAATGTTTAAATTAGCTTATTGGTTGAGCACAGCTCAGAAACTCAGGAAAAAAAAATATTATGATCTTGTGATGGGGAAAAATAAGTAGTAAAAGATAAGTATTTTAAATAACCCAGACAGTTTTTGTGATGATTCAGCCCTATTTTTGTTACTCTCCATAGCTGGCAGGCTGAATGTCTTAATTTCTACACCAGTTTTACACAAGTAAGAAGTAGCCACTGATTAAGAATTGTCTCAGTCTGAATTCAATGAATGACAATTAATATCTCCCCCTCCTGTACGACTGGGATTCAATGTTCATAAAGCGCAAGAGGACAAAAGTAATTGACTAAAGGCAAATCTGAAAGCAGCAATAAAAGCAGCCCTTTAAACTTGTTCTTAGCCCTCAATACACATTACCATTTACAATGCAAGGTTTAGTGAATGATCTATCAGTATCGGCCTTGGGTGACACCCTCTCCACACAGATAACTGTGCACATGGAGATCTTGCAGGACACATTCTCTAATAAAAATGTTGGCTCAGAGATCTGACAGTGATAGTTCATCACAGATATTTTCACCCCAAGCATTATACCAACAAAACTCCAGATGTTTTATGGCCCTAACCCCCCTGTGTATCATTCCAGGAAACATTTCCTGGCAAAATGATGGAGCAGATCCTCCTTGAAACCATGCTAAGGCAGATGGATAACAAGGAGGTGACTGGGGACAGCCAACACGGCTTCACCAAGGGCAAATCATGCCTGATGGACTTGGTAGCTTTCTATGACAGGGTTACAGCATTGGTGGACAGAGGGCAGCCAACTAACATCACCTGCCTGGACCTGTGCAAGGCATTCAACGCTGTCCCGCACGATGTCCTGGTCTCTAAACTGGAGGGACATGATTTGACAGATGGACCATTCATTGGATAAGGAACTGGCTGGATAGCTGCACCCAGAGAGTTGCCGTTAATGGATCAATGTCCAGGTGGAGGCCAGTGACGAGCGGCGTTCCTCAGGGGTCATTACTGGGGCCAGTGCTGTTTAACTTCTTTGTCGGTGACATGGACAGCAGGACCTCAGCAAGTTTGCTGATGACACCAAGCTGCGTGGTGTGGTTGACACGCTGGAGGGAAGGGATGCCAGAGGAACCTTGCAGGCTTGAGAGGTGGGACTGTGTGACCCGTATGAAGTTCAACAAGGCCAAGTGCAAGGTCCTGCATGTAGGTCAGGGCAATCCCAAGCACAGGTACCGGCTGGGCAGTGAATGGCTCGAGAGCAGCCCTGAGGAGGACTTGGGGGTGGTGGTGGATGAGAAACTTAACTTCAGCCAGCAATGCGCGCTGGCAGCCCAAAAAGCCAACCGTATCCTGCTTCAATATTCATCAGAAGCAGCGTGGCCAGAAGTTGGAGGGAGGTGATTCTGCCCCTCTGCTCCGCTCTGGTGAAACCCCACCTGGAGTCCTGTGTCCAGCTCTGGGGCCTCAGCACAAACAAGACATAGATGTGTTGGAGTGGGTCCAGAGGAGGGCCCCAAAGATGGTCAGAGGGCTGGAGCACCTCCGCTATGAAGACAGGCTGGGAGAGTTGGGGCTGTTCAGCCTGGACAGGGGGCTCCGAGGTGACCTTCTGGCAGCCTTCCAGTACCTGAAGAGGCCCACAGGAAGGATGGAGAGGGACTTTGTACAAGGGTGTGTAGTGAAAGGACAAGGGGGAATGGTTTTAAACTAAAGAAGGGCAGATTTAGATTAGATACTAGGAAGAAATTCTTCACAATGAGAAGTTGTGGATGCCCCATCCCTGGAAGTGTTCAAGGCCAAGTTGGATGGGTGAGCAGCCTGGTCTAGTGGGAGGTGTCCCTGCCCATGGCAGGGGGGTTGGAACTAGATGATCTTCAAGGTCCCTTCCAACCCTAACCATTCTGTGATTTCATCATAACATCACTGATGGCCAGATATTGTAGCCAATCTTCATCCTGCCAGTGAAGTGCTGCCTCCCAGCAATCCATATTCTGATGTCCTGTGTAGCCTAAATTTCACAACTCTAGGGACAGAGCTCCCATCCTTTCCCCAAAGAAACGCTCTACTACTTACGAGATCTGACTGTGAAGATGTTTGTCCTTTTATTCAGATCAAACTTGTTACTAAGCTTACTACTTCTAATTTTTACCATTCATAATCCCTCACAGCATCTTAAGAAATAGCCCCTTCTGCACAAGGGTCATGGCTTTGAGGTATGCCAATTAGTATGTTAGCCCTCTCTCCATGATCATTAAGCTAAGCTACCCCACATCCGCATCTTTGTTTATCCCACTTGAACCAGCCTTCAAAATTTTGATCATTTGTTACTCTCCTACAAACTCTCTCCAAAATACACACAGTGTTCTCAATGTCATAATTTTTCAGATTGCTATGAACTCCCTGGTAGTCATTATATGCCTTCCTTCTGCTGCAGCACCCAGATCCGAAGACAGCAACCCTAACGCATCACTATGACAATGGACCAGCAGTACCAACCCCTCCCCAGTTTCTGGTGGTCAGCTTATGTGTCCATAAAACACCTATTTGCCATACGAGAATATTCCACATCTATGCAACCATTTCTGCCACCCCATGACTTCCCCACTTGTGCATTGTCCCACCTGGTCCCATCTCCTCCTCCTCTTCTACAGGAGGAATTACAGGGACCTGCCAGTTATTCTCAACTTCAGCAGTACGCCTCAAATTCAGCTCCGTCTCTTCAACGCTTAGATCATCCTGAAGGATTTGCAGAGCATCTTGAACTGTTTACAAGTACCAGTCTTCATCCCTCTCCAGAGCGATCTTGTGCTACTTTTGAAGAACAGACTAGAGGCTGTCAGACACATCCCTCTTTTGCCAATGCAGAGGGCCACCAACGCCGGAGTCATACACAAAGGCTCTCTCGAAGCCTCACCTGAAACACTTACTGACACCACAAAATTAATAAAATCTTTTCCATTACCAGCAGTAACAGGCAAAATCCAAGGCAGCAAGAAGTATCTGTGGCTTTACAATACGCTACTCAAAATATCTGCTGACGGTCATAAGACATAAAGAATAAGCCAAAAAAACTGTATGATGTAGTCAGTTGGCAACTTGGGAAAAATCACACACAAAATGAAATGTGTTCAGCACTGCGAAAGCAGGGCTGTGGGAAATTGTTGGTTCTCCATATAAGGATCCAATATTTTTTTCAATTTGCCAGCATAGCATAAAACACATAAAATCTTAAAATAAAATTCTAAATGCTAACCATGAAGAACACTTTTTACAATATTTCTTAAGAATGTTAATTCTGTACACCCGAGTCCTGATTTTACAATTTGCAGCCAGCCTAAATGAAAAATAAGAATTTTTAAATTCTCCATATAAAAAGTCAACCACCTTTTAAATTCAGATTTAGAAAAGTGTAATTTAAAATTACTAATCTCAACACATTTGTTAGAGACAAATCCTAACCCCAGTTAAGCACAGCCCTAATAGGATTAAAGTGGCATGCAGGATGATATATTCAACCCTGGCATGAAAGAAAAGTCGAATTAAAATCTGGATCCATCCATAGAGCAGGGATCAGACAGAAAGCTCTGGGAGTGGCCGTAGCTCAGTGCCTGAGGTGCACACACACCGTTCCCAGTACCTCCCTCCGTTGCTGGAGCTACAGATGCTACTCACCAGCACCCTCAGTACCGCAGGAGCCGGGAGCATGCCCCGCTGCTGCCTGGAGATACCACTGCGGGGCCCAGAACCTGCAACATCACCCAAGCTCCCACGGGAAGGAAGCAGGCAACAGCACGCTGCACACCTCATGGCAAGGTGTTTTGCAGAGCACAGTCACAGTTTCCACATTTTTTTAATGGTCCTTCGTCACTACCCTTGACACACAAAGCTCTTCAACAAGTGGGTAGTTTGGTCCAGCACAGTTACAAGAATTGCACGTACAGGTAAGAAGGTCCCAGGCTGAGTTTCACAGTCTCGAGGTCCTTCCATGAGCATCAAAATCATTGAGCATGAGATTTTCTACTGATCACATGCCACTGGCTGCACATCTAAGGAGGCTCAGGAGGGTAAATAATTTTCTCCCAAGTCAATTGTAAATTGGCTTCCTAAATTGTCTCCAGATCCTTTCCAGACAGCAGAATGGAAATAATTAGAGGTGGTTGGAAAATGGAATTTGTGTCCTGCGGGGAAGAGTCTGATAGTCCTGTACTCATTTTTATCCCGACACAGGCCAAAGTGTAAAAGTCTTAAAATATTTAGTAAAGCAAAATACTGCAAGGTATTCTGATATATACTGAAACAGCATTCTGAGCTTACTCTGACCTACTTTGCTGCTAGAGAAGTCATTGAACAGAAAGCACCTTGAGCTCAATTATCCCCGTGCCAGCTGGTGTAAGGGATATGAAATTCGACAGGCACTGCCACAGACGAGCGTACCCAGGCTGGGAAGCAGGGAAACCGTGGGAAGAAGGAGCCAGCCAGTGAAGTTCTCAATACTTGAGGGTGACCCACAGCACCAGGGAATGGTGACCAACCTCGCTGCCTAACAGCTAGACAGAAGTCAGGGCCAGTGGCCACCCCAGCAGCAGCAAAGGCCACGAGGCATGACATGAAGGACACTTTCCAGATTTGGCAGCACACCCCCCATGCGGTGCAGCACCGGGCTGCTCCATGGCTCTATCACACAAAGTCACTTCCAAAGCCTAGGCCACTACTACAACTCCCGATGGACAAAGCTGCTCTCCTCTCACAAGGGGAGCAGCCCAGGTCACACACCTGGATCTGGAGGACCAGGGGAAGGAGGCATTGCCTGGGCAAGGCTGATGGGACCAGGGTAGCTTTCCTAGCCCAGACAGCACAGGAGCCATTGCCTCCACCCCTACAGCACCTCCCCACCCCAATGCAACCAGTGCAAGGATGATCCATTCCTCACATGGACACACCATCCACCCACGTGAATGACTTCCTCCCTGAGATCCTTTCTGCCCCCCAAGACCACATGGCAGTCACTAGCACGGTTGACACAAACTCTTTGCACACCACCTCCTCTCACTCTGGGTGGGACATAGGAGAACAGTGGGAACCACATTTAGTCACCACTCCTTTCTTAATCTTCTGGAGACAAATTTGAATAACATGTTCTGGAGGTCTGGATGAGGAGGTTACCCCATTTAAAACAAACAACAAAAACCCCCACTTTGTGTTAGTCAGCAGTGGTTCATTGTAACATTTCCTGCTGCTTACTAGGCAGGCGACACTTGCCCACCACCTGCATGCACACAGACTTCTCCAGACAGTAGTGTCAGAGGTGGGACCTGAGACACCATGAGACACCAGAAATCTACAGAGAAGCAACCTGTAAAAGTCATATACAACCATGAACAAGAGTAGAGGAGTGGATTACTCTCAACATGTCTTAAGAACACCACATCTTCCCTTCTGTCCTCCACATACAGCACAATGTCTTCCGCTGCCTAACCAGAGAAACTGTTGAATCAAGACCCTAGGTAACTCTAAGCCAAGTAAAACTCTTTCTTGCTGATACTGCAGAGATGGCTGCTTCATGCAAGTCATCCAAGTAGGATGCCTCGTGGGAAAACCCTCAGTGCCATCACTGTTTGAGGTCTTCTCTGCAGCTATTCAGCTGACAGAGCCATGGAAATCCCGAGCAGATGAGAGTTCTGCATCATGTGTTTGGTTCTTGACTTCAACAAAATGCCCTTGACTAGTAAGTACTCCTGATGAAGATGACACCTCTGTCTATAACTTGCTCTAAGCCAACATTCCCTCCATGCAACTTTCCACTGTACAGCTAAGGAGGTCTCCCAGGCATCTCTTCCTCTTCAGGTCATCTGGCAACCATTCCCAGAGGAACATGCAGCATGCCCTCCAAGCACAGCTGAAGTAGGCAGGGCTTGAAGCACAAGATGACCAGACATGGACACCAGAAAATATGCTTAGACATTACATGCTTATATGTATTGCTCTCCAAAAGCTCTCACCCAGCCAGACTAAGGTAGCAGGGGAGACAAAGGAGCCCTCAGTTGCAGATGGGGAAGGGAGTGATTGCACTGGGCAAGGTTGAAAGGCTTCACCTCTCCTAAACTTCCCACGTGGAAATGCTGCTTCCAAGCAGCTTTATACTGTAGACTCAGCAGTCTTCGAGTACAGGGCTCAAAAAAGGTTTGATGAAGATGGTGAAACACCCTCCAGGAAAGATCTTTTGGTGTTTCGGACCTAGATGGCCACCAAATCAGGAATTAATTACTCCTTCGTCTCTTAATATTTCTACACAGTATTTGCAAGGTAAACAAACAAACAAATAAAAAATATCAGTTAAGAAATTCAAAGGTAGCCAAAGAGAAGCAAGGTACTAAACAATCCCAGTTTCCTTTCATCAAAGATGCAGATTCACAGGATATGTCTGTAGGTTACGATGTCGACAGGTTCAAACTTGTTCTGAACAGACATGAGGAATCCCTGCCCACATTCAGAGATAACCAAAAAGCCTTCTAAACACTTAGCATGGCTCTGGGCCAAACTAATCAACTCCACTGAGCCACAAGGACATCACCTTTAGCTCTGTGCCATTATCCTGGGCTTGGCACACGCTGGCAATGCTCACACTGCTCTGGGCTGGCTCAAAACATGGGCAGAGTTCATTCCCAGCTGCCTTCAACTGCAACATGCAGAGGGAGCTACCGTCACACTCACAGCTTCGTCTTCAAGTCTTGACTTCAGTCTTGGGGTCATTCATACTCATTACCAATCTAACAAAACATTTTGTGCCAGTTTTTGACCTAAGTGTCAATATTTTGACACAAAACCAAAGCAGTTTTCACCTGAAGTGATGAAAGGTGTTGAAATGAGTCTAACTAAACAAATACACTTGACTTCAGCTTTGAGTTACACTGTTTTACAATAGCTTTTCCATGGAAAATTAGGAATTTACACATTTGTGCAAGACTTCTTAAACAAAACAGCATTTTTATTCAAGTGTTTCTTTGGAAATACTTCCTCAACCCTCCAAACATCACATCTGTTTAGTGGGTTGGGCAGGGGAGCGGGAGAAGAGACAATGAGACTTACAGCGTGTTTATGGCAGGTAGAGCTGCCAAGCTTCTACCCTGCTTTAAGACTTACTGCCTTTGAAAGCCCTTGTGTCTGGTCTTTGACTCAAAAAATGACATCTCTACAGACAGACAGAGGGGTATGGGACTATAAAACCAAAGCATATTTTCTTAATACTGCTCCAGAAATATCCTCTGCTAAACGTGTAACAGATGCATGGTCCTCATTAAAAGAGTGTTGCTATACATTATGTCTTGGCTGTAGACAGATTCTGGCAAAGCCTGATACACTGTGGACATATAATTCATGTGTACAGTATGTGAACTCTGTACTCTGCTTCTCAACCTGTTGAGGTCCTCTTGTGGACCTCCAGCCAGGGAAATGGGAGTGAAGGGAGAAAGCTTGTAGATGTGGAGGACCAGCATGAGGCTGGTGCCGTAACTGAGAAAACAAAGCTTTTGGAAATAGTTCTCCTGACACCATCCCCAGGCACTCGGCTTTTATTCCCTCGTGTGTCGTGAAGTGGAAAGGCAGCACCAATTCTAGCTACCTACCTTTGAGAGGAAAAAGAAATCATCACTTTGTGGTGACAGTTTTGTTCCTTGAATCATCTCTCACCTTTTGTTGAAATTTAACTTTTGGCTTCTTGGAAAGTTAGGTCCTAATGATGAATTACAGTATTTTTTTGGCCGATTACTGCTCAAAACCAGCCCGTGCTAAGCATAACTTTGCAATCCACAGGGAGACCCTCAGTTTTATTCCTTGCCTGGTATTCAGACTTCCATTTAATTACTGGTTACTTAGATTTATAGGCAGATTTGCTAAAAACAGTGACTCTCTGTGTGCAGACAATAACCTTTTGATGGGTATGGTAGTAAAACTGAAATTCCTATGTAAACAGGACCAAATTTTAAAAGTAGCTGGTGTAGCTCTATAATGAAATTGGCAGCACTGTGTGGGTACTTTGTCTTGGAGAATGCTAAATGGTGCTTAGCCAGCATTTGCTCCATAAACTGTCAAACAAGAGAACCACAACTGTTGGGTGATTTGTTTTTCTAATGTAGTTCTCCTCTATGGGAAATGTCTTTTCCATGACTAAATGTAGAAGCTGTCAGGATCCAAAAGAAATACAGAGGAGAAAGATGTCTAGAAGGTGTATCCCAACAGAGTAAAAAGGTGAAGGAAAATGTTTCTCAAAGACCTAGGTTTGGTAGCATTATGAAAAAGAAAGAAATAGAGAGGAGAAAGATGATGTCTAGAAGGTATATCCCAACAGAGTAAAAAGGTGAAGGAAAATGTTTCTCAAAGACCTAGGTTTGGTAGCATTATGAAAAAGCACAACACTTAGAAAATAATTGCTTTAAGGATGCTATCATTAATTATCGAGCATCGTTATGCTACTATAGTACCCAAATCTCTCTCTTCCTCCATTCAGTGGTATCAATGATAAAATTGCTGCGTACTTCAACAGAAAGAGCAAACAACAATCCATGCATCTGGTAACTCTTCTGACAGTCTTCTACTGTTTTACAAAATGAAACAGATCTCATCACCTTTGAGCAGTAGAAAATACTAACATGCACCTTTCCTAACTGAAGAAACAAACCCCCTGCAAGTAAGTGATACTTGAGCTACACCTCAGCAAACAAAACGGTACAAGACCACTGGTCCCAAGTTTCCTATTTTGTTCTATATTCCTCTCATCATTTCACTGTAGTTTTACACTCATGTCAGTACCACAGACAACAAAAAAAAAAAGTAGGTTTATTCATAATAATAGAGGGTACGTAAAAAGATAAGCTCTTTACTACTGATGAAAGGATGTCCCCAAGTCAGAGTTTTAAAAGCAAACAGTATGGACTATTTTAAATAGATGCTCTGGTGCAGTCTCTCTCTTAATAATGGAAAAAGCAGCACAGCTCTCCTTTTTCCTACTTCTGTTTGCATCAGACAAAAAAAAAAAAAAAAAAAAAAAAAAAAAAAAAAGAAAAGAAAGAAAAAAGAAACCACAGATTTCATCATCTAAATTCAAACCTCATCTGACCTGGTCCTTAGGAAGACACACTGCACTTAAGTATTTGTGATGGCTGTTAAGGGGTTCATTCTGGAGAAGTAATCAGATATACGGTATTTTTACTGGGGTTCAAGTGTCCACAATACCCAGTGAAATAATCGAGGCAACCCTGAGCAGACTGCAAGACTCCTCTGTACGCGTAGATACTTCCCAACGGTGCAATTGTAGCTGTTAATTAGTCTTTGCTACTATCTATTGCACACTTTCAAGTGGCTGACATAACAGTTAGCTGCCTGCCTAATTTCCCTGCCTGCTGCCAGCCTCGGAACTGGCTGTTCATAACAAGAGCAAAGGTAGGACGGAGCTACTGCGAGGAATTTGAGAGCTATTAGCAATAATACGCCAACTGCAACAAATCTGCTCAACAAGAAGGGAGTGTCAACACACATCAGTAGCCTGCATTGCAATTGTCGAGAATCAAAGTTCACATCATTTTTTGTCCCTGAAATGTCAGCTCAATCACAAATTTTAAAATAATAGTTTTATCACTTTGCCAGTCGTAAGATGAATCTTAGTAATCTTAGTAAAGTTGTATTGACCTTGACATCGCCAGAGACAAATAAGTCACAGATGCAGAGAAAAACAGAAGCCTACAAAGTAATTACAAAAAATAAAAATCACAGCTATGATATGACATGCTAAAACCCTGTTCAATCCCTATCACCAACTGCAATCTATATTATCCCTGAGGGATATTTCTAGATAAAGCTGCCTGCTAGGAGTGTCTTTTTTTTTAATCGAACGTCCAATGCATTACTGATATTATAAAAAAGGTAAACCTTACAGAGGGGAGGATATCACGAGTGTTGTGCAGGTATTTCCCTTTATTACTGTTAACTACTGGACTGTGATACAAGTTAAAAATTGTCCCTTAATTCAGAACTCCATGAGACCAATGCACTTAAGGCTTTAAAAAAAAAAAAAAAAAAAAAAATTCAGCAGCAAAAATGATACTTCCGCTAAGTAAGAAATACCAAGGGAGGGGAAAAGATTCATAGTGACACAATGAACATGAGGTCATGAAAACCCAGTCAAAAAAAGGAGTTTTAAAGTCATTGTGTGTAATTACACTATATTTATTTAAAAAGGACTTACAAATAATTATAACAACTTAGCTTTTCAGGTGCTACTTATGCTTTGTGATAACAAAAAAGCACAATAGCACTTAGCACCATTTAACATTTTTCCATATACAAAGTGTTTCAGAGGTATAGCATGCCAAACAGGGACCACAGTTATGTGGATAAATAGCTTGCACTGAAATCACTGTTGTCAGGTGACACTGATTTATGTTGCTAGTGAATATGAATCTCAAACAAGCAGCATCATACCTGCTCTACCACCGGTTTCAGGCTTTAGCACCAATACTATCACAACTGGAACTTGAAAGCTTGCATGCAAAAAGGTGATGCAGTTAAATGAGCAAAACTATTCCTCCTACAGAAAGTAGGAGGAATTTTTGAGGAACAAAGTAGTAGAAAAACTCACTGGACTTTCAGCAACAATATGCCCTCTTGCCTGCATGTATACAGCAGGCTAGGAATTTTCTTCCCTTTTTTAGCACTCTCCTCAAAAGCTGATCGTGAGTTGAAGATAACATGGAGAATAAAAAACAGGGGCAAGCATCTTCAATATAGCCAATTCTTCCACCAGCCAGTTGAATACAACAGACAACTAGAGGGGACTATAGAGTTAGCTGATATATTTGCTTGATAACAGGAAAAAAAAAGCTCATGGAAGGTAAATCCCTTCAAACAGGATCTGATTCATGAGCAGCAGGATGGAGGGGAACATCAGCCTGCACACATCTCGAATGGGAGAAATGTGAGGATCAAATTAATAAGACCCCTTGTACCACAATGCAAACAATTTTAGAAAGCTCACATTGAGTCCAAGTCAAACCTAACACAAGCATGTATTCATTGATAATTTCAACTTAATTAGTTCGGACTGAAATGCCTGAAACTAAGCAATGTGACTTCACTGAAAACATGAACATCTTAGTCAAATATTTTCCCCCTTGAGATCTGATGGGGGGAATATGTACAAAGTATTTTAGTTCAAATAAAACAT
>KL285611.1:0-72520 GCA_000699545.1 Podiceps cristatus
GCTCCTTCCTGGCTGAAACCAGGACAAGTACTTACCTCGAAGTGTATGGATTTCTATACAATTGTCGAAAGTATGCATAGTCATTTGATAGAGAAAGGTTATTTTTGTTCAATCAGAGGTATATAATGAAATGCTTGATTTTATATACCTATATAAAAATATGAAAATCATAAGTTTCAAGCAGTTAAATGTTTGCAGGGATAGTAGTTAGTTGCTAAGTTTCTCAGCTATAGTTATACAGGTAAGCTCAAAGGAAAATTACCCAAGTCTTTATCATTTCTGTGGCTTGTTTTGTACTTCATATGTAATGTAGACATATCCACCAAATATAATGTTGTAAAATACTTGTGTTACCGGGTTGTATTTAATTTCTTATGAAGGATTAAAAAAATCCTGTGTTGAAATAATGCATGAGTGTAACTGAAGGATTAATTTTAGCCCCATGAGATTTTAATCTCTAAATACTTGAATCTAGTGTAATACATATTATAATATATCATGAGTCTTAGGATTATATCCTAATACATCTTTTCTATGTTCTGTTTAGTGGCATACACACTGTTTGGCTAGTCAGAACACATGTGTTGATGAGGCAGCCAACATGCATTTAGATTCAAACTTCCACATTCAGTGCTCTCTCTTGCTCTGTGGGTGTCAGGGAGCTGTGCTTATTGTGGCAAGAAAGGCAGCAGGATGAAAGTCATAAATCAGTAGGAAATTGTCATTAGCGTCTGTAACAATTTATCTTTATTAACATTGGACAATATATTCAGAAAAAAAAAAAACAAAAAAAAACCTACCATATGAATTCTACAAACTGTGTTCCTTGTAATTGTTCTAGTTTGCTGTAACAAAGTCCTGGGAAGTTTTTGGCTTGCAGTAAATAAAGACTGTGGCAGAACTTCTGTCTTATTAAGTCAGTTGGCGATAGCTACCAGTGAATTTCACATTAGTGATATAGCTCACGTTTTTCTCACATAAAATTGCAAAACCTTCAAGGCAGGTTTAGCACAGTTTAAACCTTGCCTGACAAATCTTTGCTACTGTGCAACAGAGGGTAAAAGATGCTTGAAATTGAGGAGAACAAACAAGTGAGAGCATGACCTTCTTAAGACAATAAAATATTTTGGGGAATCTAGCATTTTAATTTTAACTGCTTTGTGTTTGGTTTTTTTTGTTTTTTTTTTTTTTTTTTTTTTTGTTTTGTTTTGTTTTCTCTTAGATTATAGGGAAATAAGTATATGAAGCCTAAAAGGGGATATTTCTGTTTTTTAAAGAGAAAATTGACTGAGGAACTCACCTTTCAAGAGATGAAAAAGAGACCAAGAATGGTAATGAAAAAGGTCTATGACAAACAGTCCCACAAAATTATCTCTACAGTTTGAGGTAAGATGAGATATTGCAATTTGATTTTATAATCTAGTTTCCTATTTTTTCCTTTTTATTGGATTATCAAATTCAGACTAGAATGGATAGAAGAGGTACACTAAGTAGTGGAAGACATTTCTAACCATTGAAAAGCATTGGACTAGAACTGGTTAAGCTTTAGCAATCATTTTTGTAGGTAACATGAAACAGTCACGTCTTCTGTAATGGATTTACATTAGGAATCAATTTAGCTTCTAATATTTAAATTTCAAATTAAATAAACAGAAACTAGCACTAAAAGTAATTAATCTTAATGTTGTCCTAAACACACTAGCTTTAGAAGTGAAAAAATTATTTAGCTTATTATAGTCCTGTATCAGTTAATAGTTTTGCTCGCAATCACTTTGTAAGTAGTCATGCTTCTACAAGAAGACAAAAAGCCCACACCGCATACTTTTTGACATCCTTACAATAGTATTTATTAATTTTTAATATCATACCAAAAACCAATATAGCACACTCAACTGAAATCACAAGTATTTAAAAATATAGATGATTTTTTTAACTATATGGAGATCAGACTCTGATACTGTTCATCAGTAGAACCTCATTCATGTTTTACAGCAGCCCAAGATTTCAAAGAAGCTATTTTGAAAGGTGAAATATGCCAAATCTAAATCATTAAACAAGCTTTGGGGTGAATTAAGTATAAATTAAATTAAAGTATAATTCTACTAAAGTAGAATTATTTATCAATACTGTACGCTGATCACAAATTTAAATAGATTGATATATGCCTGATAATCAGCACAAATGTTGTAATTTATTAATGAGCAGTGTCATTGGGTGTCAACATAATTACCATTTTCTTTTGAAATTAACTTCTCATGCCTTTATCCAGTGACTATTTACTGTAAAATATATGCTTACTTTCTGTCCAGAGAGCACTGAGTAAAACCACAAACTGAGGTGAGTACCTAACTGCTTTATTTAGCTCCTCTTCTACCTAGATTACTGTTTTTCTGTCTTAGGAAATATTTTCATTCATAGCAATCCAGTAGGTTTTTTACTAGGAGAAGTCAGGAATATTTTGTCCCAATTCTAAATTTAAGCCTGAGGCTTATGAGACTCTCCTGGAAGTTTAGAGATGTGGGATTGGACCCTCCTCAAAGAGTTTCGAGGTCGTTTTTCTTTCTTTTTTTTTTTTTTTTTTTCTCCTTGTCCGAGTGCTGTGTTAGACTGCTAGGCAAAAGACAAACCACCATCTGTAGGGTTTTTTTTGAAGATTACTACTGCTTTATTGGAACTGTCCTTAAAAGATAGTTCAACCTGGATCACAATGCAGCTATTGAACCTAAACCCTGGAAGGGAGAGATTCCAGCAAAATATATATTTTTTGGTGTTTCTTATTGTATCCTTACTCTAAATTTTAGTTGGTAGTCAGAAGTACTTTATTATCTCTTTTGACAGTAGAAATGTCTAGCTCTGGTGCTTGGAGTCATCATGATGGAGTGAGATATATACATTTTAAGTGTCCATCTGCCACATTTGGGAACATGTAGGTAAGAAAGCGGTCAATAATATAGCGCAGTACAGGATTGTTATTCAGAGAGATTTCAACAGGTTGGAGAAATGGGCTGATGAGACTCATGAGGTTCAGAAAAAACAAATGCAAAGTCCTGCACCTGGGGAGGAATAAACCCATACACCAGTACAGGCTGGGGACTCACCGGCCAGAAAGCAGCTCAGCAGAAAAGGCCTTTGGGGTCCTGGTGGAAACCAAGATGAACATGAATAGACAGTGACATGAATAGACACCAAAGAAAACCAACTGCATACCATGCTGTGTGAGCAGAAGTGTAGGTAGCAGGTTGGTGGAAGTGATTATTCCCCTCTATTCAGCTCTTGTCTGCTTCATCTGGAGTGCTGTGTCTAGTTTTGGGTTCCCCAGGGGAGGACCACTGAGATGATTAGGATGTTTCATATGTAATGTACAAGGAGAGGCTGAGAGAGCTTTATTCAGTCTTAGGAAGAGAAGGCAAAGCGGAGATGTTTCTACCTTCAGGTACTAAACAGGAGGGAATGCTCAAGGACAAAAATTGCAACATGGGAAATTTTGAATAGATATTAGGGGGGAAAAAAATCACCACAGGGCAGTGAAACATTAGAAGAAGTTGTCAAGAGAGGCTATGAACTTTTCATCCTTGGGGCTATTAAAAACTTGACAAGGCCCTGAGCAGCCTGATCTAAGCTGAACAGTGAATTGGACCAGACAGATGATCTCCTTCCAACCTGAATTACCCTATGTCTCTATGACACTGTAGGTCTGAATAGTTCACATGCTAAAATATGCCTCATTTATATGACTCATGATGTAAGAAGTTAAATGCCTTGTGTCTTTTTAAAGATTACTGTGACTATTTACATGTTTAGGCTTCTAAGTAGCTTTAAGGCATATTTCCAACCCTTAATTAAATTGCTGAAGTATAGTTTTAATTTTAATGTCATTTCCTCACAAGTCACTCTTCATAAAACCTGTTTGCTAAATAAAATTAAGCTCCAAAGAAAGTGTTTTAAAGAATAGTTCAGAGGGTTTAAAAATGATCCCTCTTTCATAAATGAATTTACTTGCTTTCCCTAGTTGTACTGCGGGGGACCTGAAAGATAAGAATCTGATACCTCAACAAAATCTCAGTCTGGATATATTTCAAAGAGATAGATCTCTGAATATAAAGGCTATGAATATGCAATTATTGCCAGGCCCCTGGAATATTTCCAAGCCCCTTGATAGAGAAAAAAAAGATGTGCAATTCATCTGACTAACTGTAACCGTATACAGTATAGATATATATATCTTAGCTTGTCACCCTTAGGTTGTCTTTACAATCAGTGCAGAGAAACAGGCACTTTTAGGTTGCTGTTCTTAGAGCCAACATTTAAAATGGGAGAGATGTCTCTGTTTTTACCGTCAAAATAAGGAGACATAAATAATACTGAAGGTGACAACTCTCATTTTTAAATATCGAGTTTAATCATATCCCCCCAAAGCTAAACATGAGCAAAGAAATGTCTGGGCTACCCAGGAGTAAGCTTTCCTTTTGTACTCGGAATATATTAATGGGAATAAAAAGGCTTTCATGACATCTAATTTGCTCTGCAAAAGCTGCTTATTTTAGAACATAGAAAAAGACAAGATTTTTTTGCCAAGTCATTCTGATCTGACCCAAATACATCCAACTGGTGCCTCTGAGCAATATTTTTCTGTTCAGCTGTATTGATCAGTAATTTATTTGGCTAGCACAGGAGCGAGGTCCTAGTTCAAAGGCAAAACATACTTGGCTGTAATAGAGCGTGTGGGCCACTTGATGGAGCCAGGAGAAGTAAGTAGCTCGCCGGCCTCTTGCTGTGGCTCTGTGATTGCTCCATTAAAACGTGACTTTGTGCAGTAGCAGCTCAAAAATATAGCAGTGCCCTGCAAGAGGCAAAAGCTCCCCTTGCCTCTTCTACAAATTCGGTTCCAGCCTCTACCAGCCCCGCTGGACCTTGTTACAGTGAAGTGACTGGCCATGCCTAATCGTGGAGCACACAGACATTTTCCAAACTTTCCCCCAAACCAAAAGCCACTCATGCAGGTGTTCACCAATGTTAAATAATAATAAGAAGAAGGGACTTTACTGGATGAAGCATCCTCTTGTAGTTTGCACGATTCTGCATATATATTGTTTCTAACACACTTGACAAAATCTTGACAGCAATATGCAGCTGACTTACACAAAGGCATTTTTTAATTCAGTGGAATGGACGTGGACTGAACCAAAACACATGGAATAAGAGAGCTATTTTAAATGATTGCATCTGTTATTCAAAACATCTGTTCACACAATATATTTTAAAACTAAATCACTTTGAATAATATTTCCTGCAATATTCTGCTTTTGAAAATATTCAATAGGAGGGGACCAGATATAATTTCTTTCTGATTTCCTGGGTTTAATTTGGGTTTAAGTAGTCGTATTAAACTGAGACACAGTAGTGAATGACATGAAGAGATGAAAGGTCTGACTTCTGTGTTACCAAAGAATCTGACCAAAGAGAAACTGCTATTTCTCTACGACTGCAGTGAAATATTGTAAGGACTGTCATTTTTGCTTTAGAGTGCAGATGTTTATATTGAAAAACAAATGCTGATCCCCAATGTTGGCTCATTCTGTAATAATTATCTCTTAGTACTGCACTATATTTTATAATCATCATAAAAACCTTATAATCATCAACTCAACATATTAATACATACAATATAATTGTTTTGCAGTTTCTGTACTATCATTTGGCAATTCATGCTGAAAGCAAAGATTCAGCTATTGAGGGAAAGTAGACAAAATGTAAACAAAATCATGGGCAAAATATTGCCTAAGAGACAATATTCCGTACTAAGAAAGTAGACCTTTTTTTTTTTTTTTTTTTTTTTTCTGAAAGGTTTTCTTATGCCTCACAGTCAAGAGAAATATAATGAAATTAAGTATACATATGTATAAAAGAATACATTAAGGGAAAGAACTTTGTGTAAATGCAGAAATCTCAGTGAAATGAACTGAAAGGACCAGTGCCATTGTTGTCATCTTTTATCTTCTTTTCCAGCCCTTCATCTGTTTTTTGTTGATGTTTTTTTCCTCGCAATTTGTAATCCTGCCCACAAGCATAGTATTATTGGAGATTATTAGACAAATGCACTGTCTACTGAGTTCTTTGCAAAGCTTCTTGCCTTAACCTGATTTGTAAATGTGTATTTGTTTGAGAGGCAGCTCTGTATTCTTAATAAAGGAATATCCTGTGACATTCCATACATGCAAGTTAGGAGCTACGATTTTTTCTATATTTAAAAAGCATGCAGACAAATCCCATAAAAAAATATTTCATCACAATTTCTTTCCATAACATTAGTATTTCTAATTATTCCACAGCTACAAAATCAAAATGATACATGGTAATATTAAGCAGTAACAGCAATTAAGTAAATATGCAATAGGATTGCTTAGACCGGAGAATCAACTTTATTAAGTTTAACATCATAATGAGGTAGTTTAATTTTTCACCTCATAAAAACCCTCAACCCTGTACTTAAGTTAAGAACATACAAGAAGTAACACAACAGTAGCCATGAAGGTTGTTTAAAAATATGCCATGCTGTCAATATGGCATTATTTCTGTGTTTCTGATGTTTTAAAAAAAAAGCTTGTTAGAATATTTTGCTTTTCCTGTTTTTAGGATCATTTCTTGCCATTTCTTGAGAATAAGAAAACATTTAGTTTACCTAGTTTCTTTTCATTTGAAAAACACCTACTCTTTCCTTTATGCTGTCAGAGTCAAAATTAACAGACAACTGTTTTAGCTTTACTGTCTTTAAGTTCACTCTATGTGTAAAACAGTCATCCAAGAAATCTGATGTGAGATCTGTTTTAACTCTGAAGAGAACTGTCCAGAGGTACCTTCAATCCCATGAGCTATGAGTGAAGGACACTGATAGCACAAAGGATTTTCAGTATTCTGGGCACAACAGTAAAGCCATTTGGGCTAAATAAACAGATGTAGAAAATGGTTTACATTACAATCAAAGTTTTATTTGTATCAGATGACTCACAAGATGTGGTGCGTTTGAATGGTAACAACCAGAATGAACTTCCAGCTCGACAGCTCTTGAAAGCTCTTTCACAGAAGTATTGGGGTCTATCTGGAAGCTCACTAGAGCTCCAGTAGTGTCCCTAAACTTGTGCAGTGAAGCCTGTTTTGGATAAAGAATAATAAATATTTTGAATAGCAAAAGCTTGTCATCCTTATATGATTTCATAAAGACTTGTTCAATGCTTAGATAGCAGAAGGTATTGTTGAGGTAAAGATACCTTTTTTTTCCTTTTTTTTCTTCCTATCACTATTATATTTTATAGGACACAAAAAAAATCCCCTTCCACTGCTTTTCCTGACACTAGGTCAAGAAATTCTCTCTCACAGATATGAGGAACAAACAGATTTTTCTGGGAACTTGCGAACAATTTCCAGAATTCCTTATAATAGGAATGCTAATAGGTTGTAAATTGCCTGTTTCAAAAAGCCACTTTGTCCTTCAAAGAATTTAACTTTTCACCTCAATTTGTTGAAGCTGTTTTTTCTGAGCATCCTCCTTTTTACTGAGACTACTCTCCATTGCCTTTCTTCACCATCCACCATCCTGCCAATGGCTCTCACTTTTACTGTTGTTTCTACCTGCTCTGGAGCTTCCCTTTTCCTGATCTTCAGACTGCAGTGCGAATGACACAGTACACATTTGCTTTTCTCAGATGCAAAAATACAAGAACTTTATAATAATATATATGTCCCAATAGTTGTATTCACTGCCTTTTCTCCCAAAGTTCAGTTTTGAATGTCATAGAAAAATAGAATTGTTTAGGTTGGAAGAGACCTTTAAGATCATCGAATCCAACCGTTAACTTAGCATTGCTGAGTCCACCACTAAACCATGTCCCTAAACTCCGCATCTACATGTAGTTCCAGAAAGGATTGGTGGTTCCAGTCTGTATAGCTTGTCCTTTCTTTGGTGCCTTGCTGTCCCCTAGACTGTGTGAAGTAACAGTTTCTTTTACACAGTAATTGGTGCAAAAGAAGATATTGAATTTCTCTAACCCTTCAATGTAATTTCTGGGTATGAGCATAGCAGCTATTTCACTCTTCTTGCTTTACTACTTCTAAAATCAAATATCTGAAGAACACCACAAAATTGTTTTTAAAGGTCATGGTGATTTTCCTTTAAGTAAAAATCCTGATTCAGATTAGATTGCATAAAACACATGCTGATTTGGAGACATAGTAAGGTAAGATAAATAGCCAATAAGAGATTCCTTCTTAAAACTGAGTGCCTCTACTGGTGGCAAACCTTAATGCACGCTTTTGTAGAATTCTGAAGACCTCTTAGATGTGAAGTTGGAAACTAAAATGTTTCAGTTTGCTTGACTTATATGAGCTTTCCCCCCGACAAAACAACAGACTAGTGCAGATTACTGATTTATTCCCTATTCAAGGAACTTATTCAAGACATTAAATAGTCAGTAGTCAATAGTCAAGACAATGCTTAGTTGTATCTTTTCAATCTGATATAGTTCATCACTGTTCCGTAGGGTTTCAGAGTAAATAAATGCCAACTCTTTATTCCTGAACGCAATTAAGGGAACTTGAAAATGAACTGGAAGCAGGGAGATGGGAGGAGAGCTGGGTTTCAAACTAAATAAAGGTAGACCAGTGAGCAACTCCAATAAGAAAAAGTGTTTTGCTGCTTCTTATTAGATTGACTTCCACTAATGTATACAACTCTATCATGCTGTAGCATGATGGACATATTAGCATTCTTGTCCGGTGCCTTTTTAAAAAGTAATGAGTACTCATTCTTTTCCAGTTCTTGTTTTATACTGCACAAATAAAGGTTTGTGACAGCTCAGCAAACACATAAATGATCTGGTCATTTGCCTGGCCATATGGCATGATGAATTTAGGATGACGTCGCAGCTCAATGAGCGGTTGGGGCAAATAAACATAAATTGTGCAATATTAATTGCTATTGTCATTAGTGTTTTGCAACATTATATTTGAACTAAAAGAAACTTGGAAAACATACAAAAAGGTCTATTTCTTTTTGGTTTTTTAGGATACAGCTACACCGAACCTTCTAGCACACCCTCCTAAAACCAGATGTTCAGAATTTTATGTAGGTAACTAGAATTATCGATCAGTGTTTTTGTTTATTTCTCCCAAAGTAGTGTATACCTAAAATGACAATTTAGTGATTCTTCTAAGCAAAGCAATCAAATGCTCTTTCTTTATTTCATCACTTCCTTTCATTTTCCTTGCAGCAAAATCGGTATCATTATTTTATTAAAATCTGAAAGACAAAACTGGCATTTACTGTAATAAGACAATATGACAGGAAAAGTGGACTTCAGCGTAGTTTAAAATATATAAATATCATAAAAGTGAGTATAAAGAACTAGAACTTTAATGAAAACTGATTTTAAAAAATGCATTACAAGAATAAGTATTAAGGAAGGCATTAGGAAAAACAAGTGCTGTGCTGTGAACACAACTTCCTTCAATATTCAGCTGACCCTCTAATATGATAATTTACTGTGATTTTCTTTTTAATTTTGGTATTTTTTAAATTTTTTAAAAATATCGTGAAAATTACATTTTCAGATAATTTGCTGTAAACTACTGAAATGAAGCAAAATGTATAGTATGCATTTGTTAATTTGGGTATGATTTTACAGAGAGAATCTGTACAGCTAACTTTAACAATTCATAGTAATTTAATTTTTTATTAGGAAGGGACTGTTTAATTAGAGAATCAATACCTAACATTCTGATATCAAGGAAATGAAATGCCTTCCTCTGGTATAACTGAACTACAGGTTTCGGAACACAAGACAAGTGATCCTTGAAACACAATGTAATTGGATGTTGCTGCTTCTCTTGTTTCAAAATATTAACACATGCTTCAGGATATGAAGAACTTTCCTTCTCTTTGTGTCTCTGTATGCAATAGTTTGGAAAGGAAATTAGTACGTTTTAAACTCTCCTCAATTTTTTGTTATTGTCTGTGAAATCTCCCTGCTCAGCTTCTGGTCACTATTGCAAAGCTGTAATAATGAAAATTTTCAGATTACTGAATTCCTGCTCAGAGATTTGCTGTGGCTGAGTAGGACTGAATGAAGTAACTATCATTCTAGAGTCAATAGGTAATAAAGGGATTCTACCGATTGACTATTCACAAGGTAGCATTGTGGATTAAAATGATAGAACAAAGATAAAACCTTCTTATTTGAAGTTAGTAGGAAGAAATTAAAAGAATGGACACTTACTAGCAATGAAACAAAAGATGTGTGATAAATGAAGAACAAGGAAAGAACAAAAAAAATAAGGTATTTTAATATGAGAGGAAAAGGTAGGGTTTTTTAGCAATTAAGATTAGAGATGTACCTCAGAACCCAACCAAAAGAAAGAATAAATCCCTCCAAAGGAAAGGAAATCTCATCAGAAAGTTTATTTTAAACTCTTTTTCTTCTTTATTAAGAATTATCTGTTATGCTCTGGGTAAAGACTCTAAATCTCAGTATGCTTAGAATTGCTGGGAATTGCCTGGCCTCGTGCCTTTGGCAAGATTTAGTGAAGCAGTGCTTAAAAACTTGGCGAGTTTTGGGGGTGTGTTTGGGGGTGCATGGTGTTTAGGCAAAGAGGTAGAAACTAAGGAGTTCAGACTGAGGACTGATAGCTGAAATAATGACTCCAGCTTTTAAGACAGGGCATATGAAGGAGAGGTTTCACATTTCAGATGCATTTGCGTACTCCAAAGGAAAGTCAGAATGCGGATCTGGTCAGTGAACAAAAGCTCGAGATGTTTGGGGAATTCAGCAGGTGCAGTTCCTTATAGCAATCTGTGCAACAGCCATGAAGGAGTAAAGAACAAAAACTGTCACATGGGGAAAAAAAACTTGATGATGTAATATAGGAGGAAGCCAAAACGTTAAGTATAAGCATTGAGAATATAGCAAAAGCAAGATGCAAAAACCTGTCTTATGAAATCCAGAAAACTTGCAATTTGTACACAAAACAATGCTGCGGTGCAAAAACTTCAATGCAGAAAGAGTTTGAAATGGTACAGAGCATCAAATTAGGGCAATTACACACCTCAGATATATATGAAATCTTCTGAACAAACATGAGTGAAAAATAGTCTTAAAATGGCAGGATAGCTTTAAAGCTTTTGACATAATCCTGAGGGGAAAAAAAGAAAATAAGAAGAGGGAAGTTGTGTTCTGAAAACAGAAATAATAATGCAGATTTTGAGGGGATAGTTTCTTTCCTGTTTCAGATATTTCACAATAATATCTATAGGCATTGTAGGGAACCACGAAGGGTGTTTCAGATTGTGTTATAGGAAATGTAAAATGCCAGCTCGGTTTGTGTTGTGTGCACTGTTTGTGTGCTTCTCTGAATTACGATGGGCTATTACTGCTGCCGAGGTGTTAGCCCTACATAATGAGCAATGACAGGCCTTTAAAGAGTCTCCGGCTGCATGATAGCTTGGACATCACAATGTGGTGTTTTCATTAATGTCATATTCATGTCTTTATACCACATGTTTATGTACCTGCTTTGTAACAAAAAACCAAACCAAAACAAAACCCATATTGAAATGGTTTCTGAAAAGAAAAACATTTTTTTTAAGAAACTATTTTGTCTATTTGCCACTGAAAATAATTATACAGTTTAAGTAAAAAGAAACAAACACAGATATTCAAGAGGAGTAGAAAACGGAAGAAAACAAGAAAATAAGGCTCCCAAGACTATAACTACTACAAGGCATTACTGATAACTCTCTGAATATATCAGTTTGGTATTTTTGCTGACATTTTATATATATATCCAGAAAAAACAAAACAAAACAAAACAAAACAAAAAAAACCAACCCAAACCAAAACTGTAGTTAATTTTTAGATACACTAAGGTAAAATGAACAAGGAACTGTCAAAGATCTGAAGCTCTAAATAATTACACTAATTATATGTATTCATACACTTTTTTAAAGATAACAGGCATAGGAATTTTAATTTAAATATATTAAGGTGACATGTTATTTAATGAGTCCTGTGAATACTGAATATGCACTTGTGGTATGCTCCTGTAACAGCTGAAGAAAGCCAGTGCTGTGACCGCTGAAAGTTCGAATTTCATATAGAGTAAACTGAGTGAAAATGTTTGCAGGTGTTTACTAGTCAAAATCATCTATATCTGGGAAGTCTTGTTTCTGACAGCAAAATGGAGATAAGGGGGAAAACTCCCTTCTTCAAACTTTGCATCGAATAAATAAATTTATTTCCCATTGTTCAAGGAAAGTAAAGGGAAGGGAAGGGAAGGGAAGGGAAGGGAAGGGAAGGGTAGGAGACTGTCTGCTTGTTCCCAAACATGGGAGCAGAGAGATCACAAAACCAACCCACCCAAGCACAGGGGAAAAGAACAGAGATAGGGGAGGAAGACACACAATAAGGGTGGGTGATGCAGAGTAGGGCCAAGCTAATCCATACAAGTAGAATGCAACAGCATAAGGCCATTACCAGTACCTAATAATTTCATACAACAGTTATGCTTTTGCAAATTGACTGTCACCTGTAAATAGAATGTTTGCTGTGTAGTAATATATTCTCTTCCCCTCCCCCGTGGCTTCAAAAAAGAAGAAAATGAAAAGGCCAGGAAGGTCAATATAGAAAGAGCTACAATAAGCTCTCAATACAAGAGGGTCATTCAAAAGATCTAACCAAAAACTATAAAGGACTGGAAATATTACAAAATTAAGTTAAGTCACTGTGAAATAAAGGAGAGGGAAGCAAAGGCAGAGAATGACAGGAAGATTGCACCGGAGGTTAAGATAAATGATAAGAAATGTTTCAAGTAAATAGAGAACAAAAGGTCAGCAAAGGAGAGGACAGGAACTCTTACAGATAAGGATAATTTATTGACATAAGGGTAGACAATGCTGGGAAGAAATAGATGAATCTTGGTTGTAGTGTTCACTGAGAAGGCCAGGGAGCAAAAGCTGGCAAAGATAATAGACGTGCTTCCCCCTGTCTCCTGCTGGGAAAGAAGAAATGCGGACAGAAATCAGGGTCCCTCAGAACAGGTCACCAAATGACAGCTGCCACCTCCCTGGTCACTGTCTCTCCAGCATTTGCGTAAGGGTCTTCTTTGTATCTCCTGCCATGTGATAGACTCTCCCAACGTTTTTCTTATCTCTCTGTTGGCACAAGTCAGCTCTAGCACACACTAAGAATTTGCCACAGAGGCTCAAATCCCTTTAATTTGTAGCTGCAGTTGCTTTCCCCATCTGTCTACGTCTTATTTCTGTAGGACAAAATAGTGACTACTTCCACAAATTGCAATCTGTCTTCGTAGTAGCCATGGTCTGCTTTCAATGAATTTGGCAGACCACATTAAAAGACACTGTTTGAAGAAAGATGCCATACAGAAAAAATGTTAAAAACTGGCAAAGATTACAGACTAGACGAGGTCTGTGCAGTTATTTAGAGGGAAGATTGAAGAAGAACCTCTGAAGCCAATGGTGATGATATCGAATATATTTTAATACACATGTAAGGAGTTGATTATGATGGATTTCAGTTTAGAAAGATGTAAAGAAAATGTATACAGTTTCCTTGCTTCTTCTATTATCAGGAGAAGATCAGAATTTTGAATGTTTGCAAAAATCTCATGGCAACCTTGCTCAAGCCATAGAAATGCCACTGAAATAGGTGCAATATTATTGCATTAAATGATATCTCTTTCTCACTAAGGATTCCTGGGCATGTTGTACCCTATTGTTAAAAAAGGTGATAAAGCCAAATTAATTACCAGGTCAATAAAACTCTGAGCAGAATCTCAACCTTCTGATATAAATAAGCATGGTACACATATTTCAAGACTAAAAATCAGACAGAAAATGGATTTTTTTTAATACACAGCACTCAGTATGACAAGAAGTCACTTGCAATTTTTTCTAGTAAACACAAGAAGCTATAGCTTGGCATTTGTCTAGTGTCTTATAAATGGAAAACAGTACATGTATAAATATCATTGATCATGGATTAGCCTTCCAAAGATAGTCTTTTATGTCTTCAAAATGATCACGTTTCTAGATTGAGGACACTGCAAAATTGTGTTTGCCTGTTAACTTGAGTCAGTACTTAGTGTTTGGAGGGCAAAAAGCTTTCAAAAGAGATTCAGAAAAAAAGAATAATTCTGTGTAAATATTTTCCCGTTTATACTTAATACATTACTTGTGGGCATCATGGAAAAAGTGACTGCCAGACGTGACTTCATACTGAACGCTTGTTTTCCATAGAGTTGCTGGTTGTCTTCTGTGTTGTGGTTAATGACGCTGCCCTTATGCTGCGGGGAATGACAGTAGAGAGTGCAGCCCAGCAAAAGGAGGGTTTCAGTGGGTCCTGTACTGAATGCCAGTCAAAAGCAGTCAAGCTGTTGCAAAAATGTGTACTTTTAACCTGGGATGTACCACCATCTTTCATCTCTTTAAGACCCATGAAATAATATTTTTTTTCCTCTCCTGTATTGGATCTCAGCTGCAGTGCCTGCTTTGGTTTTAGGCATCCCATTGCAGGAAAGTTGTAAGCTAATAAAAAAGCTCAGCAGAGAGAAGGAGGATAATCTGATTTTGAACACAAAGGGTAAATATGTACTGGGGCTTTTCAGTCTTGAGATGAGAAAACTGTGGCAAGACAAAGAGCTACAGTGAGAAGAAGCAGAAGAGTAGTTATTTTAAACGCTGGGCTCAGAACTATGGCACAGAAGATCTCTGGCACCTTAAATGACTCATAAAAGAGTCAAGGTCTTGGCCTCAATGTGCAGGGAATTGCGTATGTGGAAACTGGTGGACTATGGGAGACACGGGGGTTAGAGACAGGATAGATACTGTCTCCCACATAGAGGTGGGAGCAAGAGCTTTATTGGGGCAACCAGTGAACCATAGGTAAAACCTCTTATATTCTCATGTCCTGCAAAGTTTGTAGAAACTTTTTACCTGTTGAAAGGAAATAAGTTGTTCTCCACATCCACCAGGCATAAGATATACAAAAATAGGTTAAAATTGCCAAAAAGGTGTGTTCTGATCCAGCATAAACAAATAGCATTATTTATGTGCAGATTAGATATGCTTACATATATGTCCAGCTAGACAGTAATAAATGTTTTCTAAGCACTAGAATGTACTGCTTAGTAGGGATCATAGAATTTCCTTCAAAGAACATTTTTTTAAGAATAATTCAGAGAAAATTCTGTTTTGAATAAAGTAGAATTAGTAATTGATGTTGCTTTGGGACAGGGAGATAGATTTAATGGCTTATTTTGATTAGAGTAGGTATTCTATTACATATACCCTAGGAATCATTCCATTGCTGCAAGGTAAGTGGGGAGAATTGATCCACCATTCTTTTAAAGTGTGCTTTATTAAACATATCATTGTATGTTCAAGAAATGACAAGCTTTTTATAAACTAATTATACTTTTTGCACTTTGGTTACTTTCATAGTGTTCAAATTTTTAAATAGGGATAGGTAATGCCATGTACAGCAAACCACCTATGGTAAGAATTTAAGGAAAAAAAAAAAAAAAAAAGTTCATATTCCTTCCAGTGGTAAACACCGTCAACTCTTGTTATTGAATGGGAGCAGTGATGATGTAATATCAATCCATAATGCAAAACTCATTGCAATTTGATTACTCATCCTACACATTTTAAGGCAGGAAATTTATATATGTGTGCTTACACAAGAATTATCACCCATATTTTTTAATAGTGTACTTACATGCACTCTTACCTTCTGAGCCAAATTATAACATATTGTTTGCATGTGATTTCATAGCCTCTCCTTTCATTAGCATGCTTAGTTTAAAAGCACAACCACCAGAGTTAAGCACATGAATCAACTGTATAGTCAGACATAACATTATTGTTGCAGTTGTTCATTAGGCATGCACAGTTCATGTACGTCTGATGTAAATTTGAGGTACTGCTGCACAAATTGCACATCTGCTTCTGTTAATAACCTACCTAAATTCCTACCAACCACAGAAAAGCCATATTTGTGTTTAACTAAAAGTGACAGAGACCTGGATGCTACAGAACTGATTCTCAGAAGGAGATCAGAAGGCAGCTGTGGTTAAAAGATTTGCTGTTATCCAGGTTCTCCCATGCACTTACTGTGAGTAGGCACTCTGCCTCTGTCAGGATGTAGGAAATGACCTCAGTGCTCTCACGTGCCTGAAGGTCCCGTCCAGCTGTACCTTTGCACATCAGGGAGCTGCATGGCCTGAGTTCTGGGGTCATAAGTTAGGTCTCTCAATTAAAAAAAAAGAAAAAAAGGAAAAAAAAAAAAAAAAGAAAAAGAAAGAAAGAAACTTACTAAAAATAAACCAAGATGAATCAGAAGTCTAGGAGACTGGAAAAGAACAGGAGACAATATAGTAAATGAGGTTTCTGACTTGGATGTGGCAATTTAGGCATGAATTTTGTACCTAGTTGTAGACCTTGAAGCATCAGGTTTCACACATCAGTTAACATTTTTCCTGCTATTATGCAGTAATGATATTATAACTCTTACTCTGTTCCTTCCATGCAAAGATTACAAGCACTGCCCATCTATGAGCAAATAAATGTCCAGCCATACTACCATTTATGAAAACAATTATCTTCGTATTTCACAGGTAGGTAAATAGGAAAAATTAAACTACTTCTTAGGATTATCCATGAAGTTTGTGTCTGAATTGGAAAGGGAACCTGGGCTCTTCAGTCTTTAGCCTGGCACAGTATTTTCTGGTAAAAATTTTGGTATGCTGAGTGAAAAATGTTGTCATCATAGGAATGGATAGAAATTTCCAAGGAATGGGTTGTTTATATCACTATTACATAGGAGTAAATAATTACAGAAGATGCACAGTTTTACATAGTTATAGCCTCAACTTTCTTGATTTTTTTGCTTTATCCCATCATTTCTTCTCAAATGTATTACTAGACATAAAGGATGAATTCAAATATAGAGACTAAAAAGGTAAATTTATATGATGAAAACTCATGTTCTGTGTTGCTGTGCTCTGACAGATATTTATCCTGAGAAAAAAAAAAAAAAAAAGCAAACTAATAAAAAAAAGGCTTCCCAGTTTGAGTAAATCGCATACAGATGAAATGCTGTTTCTTGGACATAATCTGGGATGCCAATATTCATAAACAGAGAAATCCCGGGATAGAATTTTTACTCTACATTTCCAGGGATGGAAGGCTTACTGCTTCTGGATGTTCCTCTCCAGAAAATGAAAAGCTTCATCTATTAATGGGCCTTTTGCATTATTCAAGCAAACTCCATGAGTTTCAAGGGGGATTGCACTGCTGCTGCCATTATGCTGTAGCACCGCGACTTTTGCAAGTGTCTGTCCAGAAGCTGAGGGCAAGCTGAGATGACAGGATGACTCTGTGTGTGCATGGCAAGCGGGTCGTCCATTTCTTTACTGTAGAAAAGTCAATCCTACAGGTAAGGCTGTCTGTAGTTATCAATGTACTCATTTCCACTCCTATTGGCTGTATGTATTAGAAGGTATTAGCTATTGGACTAGTTATTTCTGTATTACTGCCAATAATAACTTAAGTGGATATTTGACTTGTAGCATGTCAATAAACAGCAAGCATTGCGGGAGAAACAAAATTTTCTGGCTGAAATACGATTGCTCATACAGCCACCTTTCTTTACTTGAGGGCAGTCTTTATGAAAGCTCTGCCCCCAAATTCTTGGTATACCCACCTTATGTAAATGTTAAAAGACAGCAAGTAAGTGGTGGTGCATTCATTGTCAGATGTGTCTGAAGTCAGCATTTGCAGTGTGTGTATGCCACTATTTTAACATTATCTGCACAAGACACATAGTAGAGTTCCTACTCCACTATCAAAATAAGTAGAAAGTAAACACCGATTTGATTTTTCAGAGGAGTGATATAGAATCTGCTTGACGGGAGACATATTTTTGAAGTAGAATTACTATGCTCAATTACATTTTTACTTTCAAAATTAAATTCAGATGTGAAATTTTCATTGGAATAGATCTTAAATTTTCAATTGGAAAACCCTGAAATTGGTGGATTTCCATCTCACACTTTATTACTCCGTATCATGTCATGTTCCTTTCAAGACACATTTATAAATCTCATGTTGATGCCAGATATGTAGTCATGTTTGAAGGGTCATGTTTTAGCCTTTCTTTTAAGAAAAGCATTAATAAACTCTTCTACCTTCTTCCTTGTTTCCTGAAACACATAGTGTCTTACCTTTGAGATGGTTATTTTTGTATCAATTAGCATGGAAATCAGTCAATAGACTCAAATGTTAGCAGGGAGAAAGGAGGGTTTGCAGACAGACATTTCTTCAAGCAGAATGACCATGAATACACTATTTCCATCACTAGCTGGTGTGAAAGTTGCTTAAATTTCAAAGAAAAACTAGAATTAGCCTCCTTGTATTCGTTGTAGACACATGTATTTTGGAGAAATGTTGATTTTTTTTCTTTACTACACACTCCTGCCAGGACATAACTACTATTGACAGCAATGTAGAAGCAGATCTAAGGACATGCTGAGTTAGATGTTAAATCAATATTGGGTAGAACAATGCAGAAGTTAGAAACAAGCATTTGCTGCAGCATAGATCCTCAAAATTACATAAAGTTTTAAATCCCTGTGAAATTGATGGGAATATTTTGACATTGTACATACTGCTTGAATTAGGACCTGAATCCCTGTGTTTTTTCTTCCCATTTATATGTCTATCCAGTCTATCCAGTCATACATTCACTATGCTAAATTCAGGACAGTTTACTAGCAGTAACCACATATTTGAGTCTCTGCATACATAGATCTTGTTTTTTTTTTTTTTTTTTTTTTTTTTTTTTCCTTTTCTAAAGTTACAATCAATGCTTTCTTTTGTAATGACCTTTTGTCAGATCTCATGAGTCACCATCAGTCAGACCTCTACCATGAAGTGATGGATGCAGCTGGTCGGTCTCCATTACCTGGCAACTCATGGGCTGAATGTAATAAAAAAGGATAGCTTTCTTAAACATTTCTGCAGGATTTGTGTCCACTGTATCACACTTACTGGAACAGTTGCTTTTTATTTTAAGATTGTTTACAGGCTAAGAGAACAGGAATAATCTGTTTCTGCAGCTGATCTCTTCATACTACATTGGTAAATAAATTGCTCAATATTTAAATTTCCAAACTACACCTATTTGTGGACGTAGTCAATACACCATTGTTATTTACACAGAACAGGATTTAGTTGGGTCTGTGTTATAACTGACAATGTAGCCTATCTTTAGATATGTATACCAGATATACAACATATGGTAAAGTGAATGGAGCCTCTAAATTAGACACCTTTGAGTATCACAAAGGAATCCAAAACCTAAGGCTGGGAGCGTAAGGCCCTTCTGCAAGGCCTGAAGATAGTTACATGCCTGAGAAGACTTTTATGAGCTGCTGAGTGAGGAAACTCCTAGAAACGAGGCAATAGGGGAAACGTTAAGCCTGGGGTATTTCTGAAATTCCATCTTCTCTGGAAATGAGATATTGGAGGCAATGCTGCAGAGAGATTTCTCTCTTCCCTCAGGCTTGGAACCTGAAGGTACGTAGCTAGATCTATTCATTTAGAGAAAGGACTAAAGTTACTTCTTTCTTTTAAAATGCAGTTATTGATGTTTACAGCTTTTGAACAGCAAATAGGAGACCTAGATTTAATGTATCCTCAGACCTAGATTTAATATATCCTCAGCCTTATAAGTATTCCAAGTTGTATCTTCCGGCACTAAATGCTCTGCAAGGCTTGGGCTGTTGCCAGTGTTCCTAACAAAGTATTTTAACCAGACAGCACAGAATAAGTTTAGTAGGCTAAGAAGGAATACTAGAAGAGGAGAAATGAAGGGAATCTAAATATCAGTCTCCGTAATGAGGGATCTTGCCTATGTGCTAGTGGAATAGGGACTCTTGGGGATCAGAGCCCAGATCCAGCTCAGGATTAGGGGGGCATCAGCTTCCCCCGGCAGGGTGAGAAGTGCCACTTCACTTAGCTCAGACACTAAGGAACACTCCTGTAAAAAGAATATTGTAACAAACCTAGCCATACAGATGCTTAAAGAAAATAGTAGGTGATACCTATTAATTTAGATAATGCTTGAATGTTAGACTTCTGTGCTTGTTTTTTTCTGGTTGTCTTGGCCATATATGACCTTCATTCTGTTCAAGTATCTGCTTGTCAGGTATTTTAAAGTAGGGGCAAAATATAACCTTATTTTGAGATCCTACTATTTGTCCTAATTTTCAACATTAAAAACTAATATTGGTTAAAATCATTGGATTCTTGACTGAAACTGTCAAAACAGATGTGATTGATTTCTGCTCTGTTTTTCACATCCTTTTTTTTTAGCCATATCTACATGTAGGTGTTTTCATTTATGAACCAAGATGTTCTACAGTTTGAAGAATGCATCATTGTGCTACAATTGTTCCGTGGTGCTAGGAGATAGCTTAACTTTTCAGTTGATGTTTATACCATTCTTTCTGATATTTTGAAGTTGTATGGTTTTTTTTTCCTTCAGCATAGAACAACTAAACACCACATTGAAGCCCTCTAATTACTCTGTTTGATTTTTCTCTTTAACTCCATTATTTTCAGTACATATTCAGTAAATTTATACAATGGATTCAAGGAACTTGTATTTTCTTAACTGATCGTGGTTTTCAGGAATGATTTGGTAAGTGAACAATTTAATGACAGCCTGTATGCTGTCTTTTGGAAAGCAGAGGAAAATCCTGAAATAGCTTGGACTGATATTAATTAGAGCAGGAAGAATTTGAAACTTTGAAGACTTTATTTTCAAAATTGCTGAGGTATCAAGAGATGTAGAGGGGCACCATATTGGCAAGATATCAATGTGACTTAGACATTAAGTTGGTTAGATGATTATTGTATACTTGCTTTTACTCATAGTTGCAGAAACAGCCTGCAGCTTTTCCTATTATATGGATATGTGAAGACATTACTGTGAAGTAAGTCTGGGTGCAGGTAGCATCATGTGTTGTCCAGGTCCTGTCTGCATGTGTGTATTTTTACCCTGTGACATGCGAAGTGTCTTAAGACCTTTTTCGCTGAAGGTTTTAAGGAAATCTTTAACGCAGATTAGTTTTGATGGTGCGTTTTGCCACCCCAGCGATTGTGTAAGTGGTCTGTTTCAGCGGGATACAGAAAAATGGTTGCTAAGAGTCCAAGACCTATTCAGCTTGGAGGTTGAAACAGTCCATTAGTGGCATTTGAGAGAGACAGTTTGATCTCCTCTCACCATCCTCACTGCTGTTCAGGATTTGCTTCCATGTAGTGCATTGTAAGAGAGGACTTACATAAGTGTTTTAAGATTGGACAGATCTGGAACATAGAAATGTAACATGCTGAGAGGAAATGATGAAATCTGTATACCTCATGCAGCATCAAACAGTACGTGATGTTCTGAAAGTGCAGCTGGATATATCTAATGTGATGTGACAGCAAATATGGAGAAAGAGTGCTAAGAAAATCACCAAAGCCATCTGACATAGATCTGCCTCTGGAAATACATGGAAGAACTCAGGTAACGCTTTCTGGAACCAGTTAAAAGATGAGGCATATCAACATTCCCAGAGCAAAGATATATAACATTGAATCATAGAGACAGTTAGTAGACTCCATTATCCAAACTAACCACAGAATAATAAACATGAATGGAATATTAAGCAGTGTGGCAAAACCTTTTCCTGTGTCCAGTGATAGGTCATACAAATGAATGAGTCAGTATTTGCGATGCTTTTTCTTTCCACAGAATTGGTATATTTTATTACTCTTCAATGGAAGCCAAAATAGGTATCATCTTAAATGAAGCTATAGTATAATTAAATTAGAATAAAAGGGTTAGTTTATCAACATGATGTTTTGTCACAAAAGAAAGCAGTCTTGAATTACAGGTGGCATGCTCCCAACTACATCGAACCAAGAGATCTTGACAGCAGAACAATGTTGTTTATGAAAACACAAAACCAAGGGAGGTGTGATTAATTATGCCTGTTCTTGGAAGATGTCAGAATTGATTAGCAGATAAATGGCTGAATGATTCACCTCCTGCAGGTCAAAGTGATTGCACAAAGCTGAAATTAACATCCTTAATACAAGGGTTGCCTCAGCAGTTATCCCACTGCAGAGGAAAGCATGGGAAGGTGGTATCAACTACTAGCAACCCCCCCTAGCCTGGCTCGTGCTAGCCCTTGATTTCATGGGATAACAGAGTTCAAGGAACATTATACCACTCATTCCTCATGCAAAAAGATACAGATATTTTGTTGAATTTCAAGGATAAATGTACTTTTAATGACTCTTTTTACCTCTTTGTTATTCTTTCTAACCTGCGTCTTTTTCAAAAAGCTAAAAAGGAAATGTTGCTTAAGTTAAAATGAAAATGTGGAAAAAGCTATTGAAATTAAAGAAGCAATGGGATACTTGGAAAGATTAACTGCATATAGAAGAGTAGGTCTGGAGACTGCTCATTCTAGTGTAAAGTAGTATATAGCCTATGTATAGGAAATAGTGAAGGTATTGAATAGTAAAAGTTTTGGAAATGCCTTGCAGATACGGGAAGATATGGGAAGATATACAAAGCTTATGGAAAGATCAAACACTGTACCAGTCTTCAAAAAAAAACCCTCTTTCAGGCAATTTCTTTAAATAGTGTTAATAACTATCATAAGTTCTAACTTATGGCATCAGTCATGATATAAAAAACATAACTGGAAAAATACTGTAGTTATTTCTAATTATTTCTACTCATTTTTTTTCCATCTACAGAAATGAATGTAAGGATTATTCTGTTTTCTCTGATATTCCCTGCCCTATTCACAACTAATAATACACTTCAACACTCCACTCTGTACATGACTCCTTGCCTCCTGAGGAAGCTGTGAAAAAAAATGTGTCTTGGTAAAATGCTGGGATACTTTGATATTGAACACCTTAAGAACATGCAGGATGACAGGTAATAATTCTATATTGAGTTTGGTGTTTAAAATATAAAATAAAAGACCATGTATTTTGCTGTGAAGATTTAAAGATACAGCAAGCAGGTTCTCACTGAGATTAGATTAGCCTGTTGCTGTTCCTGGAATGACTCTTAATGCTGCAGGCCTCCTTTGGGTGCCAGTTGAAACTGTGTTAGAATGAGGAACAGGAGAGAAAATGGAATATATTAATAATGTACAGGAAAAGAGAACTCTGATATTTCCAGATTTTGAATTAGTTGCATTAGTAGCTTAGCAGCGCTCTTGGGTTGCAAGAAGAAAGCATCTGCATACACACACGCTACAAAACCTTGGCTGAAATCAAGAAAAGTATGGCACTGCCATTAACCTCTGTGAAATTTAGGAGCTTTGACTGCAGAATGACTTAGTACTGTGTTTTTGAAATAGGATAGAAATTAAGAGGGAAAAAAAAAAGGTAATGAAAAGGAAATAAAAATAATAAAAAGAAAATAATTTCAAATGAGGCAAAGTATGTTTAAAATTTACTCTTGATTGTAAACCAGACAAAATCTTCTTTATAGACTGCAGTAACTTCATTATGAACTGCGGTGGTGTAAGTTTTTTTTTTTTTTCTCATAGACAAATAAGGATTCTTCTGTTGCATGAAAATAATCCCAGGGCACAACATTCCTATGTCCTGACATTCTCTGCAGGACAGCCTTATATTTCCCCATTTATCACCAAAGCAGTAACAAGACTATCTAACTGCTTTAATTTGCTCTGGTGAAGAAGATTTAAAGCAACTAAAAATACATGTTGCAGGATTTTCTCTCTTAACTGTGTTTTAGGATGCCTGTACTTTGTAGTGCTGTGATTTTCTGGGAAGGGTACAAGGATATCAACAGGGCCATACTTGGTGACCCTATGAATGCATATAACCAATTAACCTTCTGCATCAAAAAGCTGTGATATGAGCCGTTCTTCCTGATTTTCCTTCCTCATCGGGACAGCGAGCTAGATGTTTGCACATTACTCTGCAGAAGTCCAGCACATTCAGAGGTGTCAGGCGCAGAGGCCATAGAAATATCAGCTGATAACTAAACATCAAGTCTATCATTTTCCATTCTGTTAAAAGATTGGTGGAGATTTCAGGTGAAGAGAGAACATGCAGGGACATCACAGCAAAGGCACAGTTGGTAGCTCAACCAGCTCAGTAAGAAGCTCAGAAGCAACAATTCAAAGATCTTTTTATATTTTTTTCCTCCTTTTTTTTTTTTTTTCTTTCCCCCTTCACTTTGAGGAATTGCTTTTTTGGCTGTTTTTCCTATCTGACACATACAGCTCTCCTGCCTCATCCTCACAGCTTTGCACATTTTCCTTTACAACTTACTTTTCCCCTTCAACGAACATTTATCAGGGCAACACTGAAAACCAAAAAGTTTGCTGAATCCCTACAGCTGCCTTCATCAGACTGACAGCCGAGCAGAAACCTGTACTGTGAATTAGAGGACTTCTTCTCAGGTGCCAATCAAACACTGTTTCTAAACACTTAAATGAAAAGAAAATACAGTCTTGAAGAAGTAAAACCAAAATACAGTGAATATTTGCACATTATTTTGTCTTGTTGCATATGCTGTTACTTTCAGTCAGATTTGCTGAAGTACTTGGTACTGCACGAAGTGTTTCTGATCATGAGCACTGATCAGAGCTCGTAACATTCCCCTGGTAACATACTGGTAACCAGTACAGAGCTGGTAACATTCCCTGCTGATTCTACCAGCACATGCCCATTCACAAAAGGGTCTGATGACCCCCCTTTTTTATGACACCTTGCCAGAGGACATGGAATCCAGTACAGATTTTTTCTGTTACTTTCCCCTCTCATTCTAAGTAACCTGAAGCCATTATTTGTAAATCAAGGTTTCTTCTTAGTGTTAATAGCTGAAGTGCACCAAAAACATATTTTCATTTCCACTTTAGTAGTAGTGCCATCCTTAGTGACTCTCATCTATCACTTAACATCAAGGCTTCAACGAAGCTTCCCCACCACTTCTATGGGAAGACAAGTTCTTCATGGAAAAAATCTGGAAGAAACATTGGAGGGTTTTTTTGGTGTGTTGTTTTTTTGTGTGTGTGTGTGGGGGGGGTTGTTTTTGTTTTTTGTTTGTTTTGGGGTTTTGGGTTTTGTGGTTTGTTTTTGTTTGTTTTTTTTTTTTTTTTTTTTTTTTTTTTTTTTTTTTTTCCTGTGGCTACTATTAGCTGATTCTAGGTTGTATCTTTCATTCCTATCACATTCCTTTGCCTCTTAGACCTAAAAAAAAAAAAAATGCTGCATGCCTACATTTAGGCCTCTTTTGAACACAAGTTTGTAAAATAAATGGGCTATGAAAGCCAGAATCTTGTATAGTGACTTTGCAAGACAGTTAAAAGTGTAGTAAAAAAAAGTAACCCCACCATGTTATGTTTTTATTCTATTTATCTGACTCACTTAAACCAACTCTGAATGAAATATATATATACACACATATAAATTGTGCCCAACAATATGAATTAATCTTGTCACATTTTCTTTCCGGATATGACACCTATAATGAAGTACTATTGAGTCCTACTCAGCAGTGAATTACTCATTTACAAAATTCTTGCTTTTGAAGAAAATGTTTCAGATCAATAAGGCAATTCAGATCAGTAAGGAACATGGGAACCTAAATTCCAAATAGTATCTTTTCTTCACTAGTGAGATAACAGGTAGCTAAACAGGTTTTTGTTTGGGGAGGCTTTACAATGAACTTTTACAGTTACAATCATCAGTTACAGCTTCCATATAGAAACTCAAGCACAAAGATAAACAGGGCAAGAATTGGGTTTGGTTTTGTTTTGGGTTTGGTTTGTTTGTTTCCGTTGCTGTTTTGTTAATGCTGCTTCCTGGAAATTGCTTTTTAGGATGAAAAATTGCGTTATTTGGTAAGATAATTGCAGGCTCTATAAATACAGATTCTCTGCAGAGTACAGACCTGTTGGCTGCAGTTATACCTTGTTTAGTTTATAAATAAAAGTTGAGGAAGTACAGTGCTTGCTTGAGAAATCTTCTTAAACATAGGGTCTTCACTTTGTCAGTCTCCTGCAGTGAACGCTGCAGAACAACAGGAGGTTGCAGAATGCAGACAAACACAGAAATCTAATGCACTTTATACCATTCTGCCCTAGTTCTATTAAGAGCGAACAGCAGGGCAGAAGAACAGTGTAGGTGGCATTATACCAGATGCTTTTTTCCCTGACTGGAAGACTGAAACTTTATAATGCATCTCCTATCAATTTAATAAAAGAATTTATTTTTTTTTTCTCTCCAGAAGTCAAACAGGTTTAGTGCTCCAAACCAATATTTTAAATTTCTTAGTAACACTACATTTTTTTTCTGAATATTAATGGAAAGAAAATCTAATTCTGCCTTTCAGAATCATTAATGAACTTAGTCATTCCATCAAGTCAACAGAGATCCCCTGAGTCCTGGTATTATGCTCAGCTCAGTGCTGGGACTAACAAGCATTGTACACAAACCCCTTTCTGCTGTGAGATGCTTAGCTAAAATGTAGGCTAAACGTTAGGCTTTCTCTGTAAACCCAGAGTGTGGTGAGTAACTGGGAGGTTAAACCTGTCCTAAGCTGTCTGGCTGTGTGTTTCTGCAGCCAAATTACACTGTAATGCTAGTTGCAACATGCTGCCAAAAGAGGTAAGTTCAAAGTTAAATATGGCCATGAATTGCACTGTTTTTCCACACAGCATTTTTGCAAGGCCTACATCAGATGATAACAGGTGGAGGCTGGGAGCCAGCAGGACTAAGAGGACAAAGACCTGGAAGACAATCAGGGACATGAAGCCTGCTGGAAGTGCCACCTTCCAAAAAACAGCCCTTAGATACATGCATGTCTGAGTATGTTTCAGTGTTACATTGAACCTGAGGAGCATGAATACTGGAATATCTCTATTGGAATAGTGACTTTTGTCACCTCCGAGCTCCAGCGGCAGAAGCCTGCAGTCACTAGGGTGAAAGGCCGCCTGCTCTGGGGGTCCAGCTGGAAGGGGAAAGGAGACAGTGGTCTTGTACCTACTCCTGAGGCGTTTCGATGCCCTGCTGTGCAGACAATGAATGGAGAAAGGCAGCTTAGTGTGCTGCTAAGAAATGGCTCAAAACCATCGAAACCATTTTGATCTGTTGAAAGCTTGATGGATCTCTGCTGCCTCTTGTGTCTGAATTTCAGCTGATAGCGCTGTGGGCTGAGTCTTGAGGTAGCAGAAGCAAGTTAGTCATTTAGGAATTGGCTTGTAATTTTAGACTTACAGGGCAGAGAGGCATCACACAAGACACAGGGTGAGCAGAGGCAGCAAAGACAATGCACCCGCTGGCATAGCACAATTACCAAAATTTCAGTGACATTTGAAATAGTGGTTTTAGGCACAATCTTGTCACATTTAAGGTCTTCAGTCATAGGTATGTGAACCCAAATAAGCAAGAAAAACCACTGGATAAGTCTCATGAAATTAAAAACAAACAAACAAAAAAGAGTAAAGAAAGTTGAACACCCTTCCAGCAGGGTTATACTACATCATAACTGGAGATGAGCAATAATTAGGAGCAACAAAAAACTGGCAGATTACTGTGACAGCATACTGGAAAGGAAGGAGGCAATTCAGTAGGATCACTGACTCCATGGTTAGTGGCTCAAGTTTATCAGTTTAAATCAGTGTGTAAACTTCTGCTGTGTTTGGCATCAGGAAGAAATTTCATGGCCATGTCTTCAGTAGCAAGAAGCTGAAGCATCATTGGCCCTTAGCAGTAACTTACACAGAAACCACAAAGCAAGTTTGTTCCATGATAGTGTCAAGAATGTGATGCTAGCACAATAATAACAAAATAATTCAAAAGCTATCCAGTTTTGTCTGTCTAGTCTGAATCACCCTTGAAAATGCTGTTTAAACCTGATCACCATGTTACAGAGCTCCCCTATTAATATAGCTGTTATTTGTGCTTGATTTCTAAATGACTGTAGTAAACTGACAGCTATTGGAAATATAAAGGTTGGCTATAAGATTTGAAAATCCATCTTTTGTTGCATACATGACCTTTATAGAGAAAAATATGACTCATGCCATTTTACTTCTAATTCTTCTAGAGGAGAGGGCCGTGTCACTACAGTTTGCAGCCAAAAAGCTCCTCCAGGAGTGACTTAGCTGAATTTGTATCAGGCACTAAATCCTGTCTGGAAACCCACAGTCCCTTCTGTTTATGAAAGTTTGTGAGAGTGGACGAGGAGTGGCAGTTAGACATATTGCTACCATTGGAAAGATTGGGGCTTGGTTTGGAAGAAAAGACCCTGCTTCCTATAGACATGAGAGTATGCTCTTCACCTACATTAGAGAAGCCAAGAAATGACAACACTAAAGCTTTCATAATCTCAGTGCTGCCCATAGAATATGGTATTATCATACAACCCTCGGTTAGCATTCTCACACCATTTTTAAAACTGTCATAACATCAGATAACACTGTACACAGACGTATTGATTAATAAGTATTTAACTGGCATGTCTTTACCAAAGTGCGGCTCAAAAATGGGAAAACTACTTTGATAAATTACCTGCCACAGAGTTAGGTTTGGCAATCTCCAGATTTTATTGTGGGTATCAGAATGTTTATTGCTTTTCTTAAATATCTAGTAGTACAAGACCTGTGAGCAGAAGGTTAACTTCTTTCCTCTTTAAATTAAATAATAGCAAGTAATTTGATTCATTTGCAAACAATTCTATCAGCTAGTTGAAGAAAATGAATCATCATCACAGCGTACACTGCAGAAATACAGAAAGCAAGGAGAACACTTTCAAAACATTTTGTTATTTCAAAGCAAATCTTTCATGATGGAACATGATTTGACTAAATTTCAAGCAATGTCACAAAAAATGTCTTTCCTGCTTTCTGAGCCATTTAGATTGGGGAGCCTAGACTACTATTATCTGGAGGTTTTTTTCCTTCTCTGACTCAAGTCTCAGTGAGTTTGATGCCCAGGATCTTGTGTGGAGCATCAAAGCTATAGGCTCCAGGTAAAGACAGAGCTTAACCTAGATGGAATGGGAGAATCTTCCACTGGTCCATCGTATCTGGGGCACCTGAAGCAGAGTCTGATGGTTTTTGGTCTGGCAATGGCTTTACCACTGCATCAGCAATTTATGACCTAGTCCTAATAAATACCTACACCTGGGAATCAGTTCACTGTTTCAATAAGGACAGTCATATTTGTACAAGAACTCTGTCTATTTGCACAAATAATTCTATTGTAAGGGATTCCAGGTTTCGAGCCCCTATTTTCCCTTTTAGTTTGCATACCTTGCTCTCTTTTTGAAGGCGTAGGTATATGTGTTCTTATATCTAAAGCTCACAAATAAGATTGACCTAAGTCAAATACTCTTTTAACTGTCACTTTTTTTTTTAAAAAAAACAATAGTCTAGTATTGTTCAGCTTTTGATTTATTGTGACAGCAAGAAATAAGCTGTCAACTTTGTATGACATTAACAAAACATCTAGTTTGCATGAAGGAATTAATTAAGCAATGTCAATGACTGTGCAACTAAATACTACTGTGCATGTTCCATACCGCTTCTCCTTTACCTATAAAAGGATTTATGGTCTTTGCTAGTTTTCTTCCTCAGTGCTTGGCTGATTCATGAACAGAACATGAGTTTATACCAATTTAAAATAGTATTAGTTAAAATAGTACAGATTCCATGTACAGAAGGATTTCTTTTTGTTTAGAATTGCCTTATTTAAATTTGATTCCTAAGCAACTCCAGCTAAACTAAAAGTCCAATTTGAAATGATGAGTTTTCAAGCTTCACTGATTTAGTGAAATTGTTCAAAATCGTATGTCAAATTGATCACTACTGTATTTTCCATAAACAAACAATCAAGCTAGGTTTTTATGTGCCCTACAACTGGCATGGATAATTTAGCTTGGTACTTGAAGCACTGGCATTCCGTGCTGCCAGTAATTTACAAGTGAATGTTTACTTTGTGTGGATATAAATGCCCACTTAAAGTGGAGATCCAGCGCTTTCACCACCTGTGATCAGATTCATGAGTCTGGCCTTGCTTACACCAGAGGGAGATCTGCTAAAAATGGTAGACAGGGGTCTTAATGTCACCGAAAACCGGCAACAAACCTTGTAACACCACTGCAGTGTTAAAAGGCAGGAATTCTTTGTTGCAGCTCTGGATGCACAGGGCATCACTCCACCTAGAGTGCATACCATTGCGACAACAAGCACAATATTTCTTTACGATAATTATACGTATTCATGCATTTTCCTGGAAAAGGCAGTCTTATGCTAAAGAGTTCTTGGAACTTGTTTACATTTTTCCCGCCTTCTCGCGCATGCCCATTGGTTTGAGTCAGTGGTCTCCAGGGGTCCTCTGGTGGCCTTTGGTGGTCGTACTTTGTTGTCCTTTAGATGGTCCTTTCCTTGTGGGCAAGTGCAGTATTATCAACCTTATGTAACGTGTTCCACCTGTCCAAAACGACCTAATTAATCCATGGATCAAATCAGTAGATTTATTGTCCATTTGGATTGGGCTGTACAAGGAGTGTAGCAGCATTGTTCATTGCCATGGTTAGTTGATTCCATTACCTTGGTTACAAAAAGTTAGAACAAACTGATCACTTTGGTTACATTAAAGCACAAGAAAACTGGTCACAAAAATTAAAGGCAGAGCTACTCTGTCGATTATAGTGAAAATGGCTGTGTATAAGCTAGTTTAATAAGCAGAGTTATTTTGGCAGCACAAAACCATCTAATTTGTCCTCCTTCTTGGTGGCCTCTATGTAAAATCACTTTCTCATGTCTATTTGAAACCATCGCTGCATCAAATCTTGTATAAATTCATTGAATGATTTGTGTGCGTTACAAATGTTTCCTCAGTGCAACTTGTAACACAAATAGAAAATAGAAATATTTTCACATATCTTTGGAAACATTTAGGTTGTATGGGACCTTTTGAGATCATCTAGTCCAACTCTCCTGCTAGCCAACTCCCCTGGACTAGCCAACAGTCCAGGAGGTTGAAAATCTCCAAGGCTGGTGACTCTACAACCTGTCTGGACAACCTATTCCAGTGTTGGACCATCCCCACAGTAAAAAATAGTTTTATTTTGTTCAGATGGAATTTCTTCTGGAATTTCTTCATTTTCTCTTGTGCTGTCAGTAGACACCACTGAGAAGAGTCTGGCTCCCTCATATTCATTCCCTCACATCAAGTATATAGATATCTCAGGAAGAAGTCTCCTGGGCCTTCTCTTCTCCAGACTGAAAAGTCCCACCTCTTCAGTTTGCTTCAGTGTTTCCTGGCCCGGTCCTTCCCTCTTGTTCCAGAGCTTCCCTCTGATCTCAGGGGCCTGGGATCCCTAAAAGCCCAGTGTTAATGGTAAAGACTTTTTTTAATTGGGAGGGAATTTTTCTCTCACAGCTAGGTCAATCAAGGCGTATGTACGGGATCTTCTCTCTATGACTGCCAGGAATCACTTACATGGTTCAGGAACTAGGTTCAATTCCTGAACTGAACAGGGCCATACTATAGGCTTGGTTTATCAAAGAAGAGAAAGAGGAAGAGTCCGACTGAAGCTGCCACTCTCTAGTAGGGACTACACTGGAAACAGTTTATTCACTTCCAGAATTCATGCAAAGGGCTGATAATGGTGTCCAGAATAGCCCGGGAACTGGATCTGAAGGTGATGATAGCTACATGTAGAAACAATTAAGGAAGGAGTGATGACCAATGCATCAAGAATTATTAGTGGACAGCTTCCAAATGAAGCAAGTTAATAAAAATATTGTCTAATTAAGTCGTGCTCCCTGTGCGTTATCTCTGCCTGCATGCCCAGCACAATGGCTCTCATTAGTCATTCAGGTAACCTGCCTGGAAAGAACAAAACAAAAGAGAGCAGTTTCTTGCCTCTACTGGAATTGATTAGGTAGGAAAATGGATTCAAGAAAACTCTACAGGGAATGCGGGTTTTTTTTGCCATTTCTGTGGAAAAAAATGACATACTTTGTATTACAGCTTTTTGGGTACAGAACTGCTGAAAATATGAGACATTGTACTTTGTGTCCCAGAATATCTGAGGCTACAATTCCTCCTACAGTACGTGTTCTAGCCTGTTAAAAACTGTAATCACCATCTCAAGAAATGGCTCTAGTAACTTTGCTAACATAAGCTCCTTCCCGAGTCATGGACTGGGAGTGCTCACCGAAGCAGTAGTCTCCTGAAGATGGCACGAGAAGCCTGTGGAGCTCTTTCTACGACCACTGTTGTTCATCAGCAAAAGAAAAAAAACAGGCAGTGGATACTGCTTTTATATAGATGGAAATACTGAACTAAATACAGACCTTTGCTAGGTGAAGCCTTGTCTCCCATGTAATTACTGTGAACTTTATTATTACCTAATAGTAAGAATAACTTAAATTATATATGGCTTGGGGATAAGTTTTCAGTTTTTTGACAATAACAATATAATTTATCATTGTTTTTATGTATTGTAAATATTTCTGCTAGAAAAAAAAGTGCTTAATTTTTCAGAACTTTTCTTTCTCAGTCATTCAGAAAAATAAAATACGTCCTTTCATCTCTTCTCTTGCATTTTTTCTTTTTACTTGTGGTCTTTATGGCAAAATTTTGGAAATGGACTGCAGACATAGGTTTACCAAGTAGGAAGAGAGGAGCTGGCATAATGAGCATCTCTCCACTGACACAGCGTAAGATCTCCTCTCACCTCCTATCTCCAAAACATCACCCTCCTGGTGGTGCTTAATAGAGAAGCATTAAAGGAACTTTGCTATACTTTTTTCCAAAAGACTTAAGTTTTTACCTTATGATCCTTTATTTCTATTTGTTCTACTGTATCTATTGTTGAAATACTGTCAACATTCCTAGAAGGAAAGATATTTTATTCTATTCAAAAGGCATATGCTCTGTGAATAAGGACTGAAGAATATTTTCTTATCCTTTTCATTATCAAAAAGATGTGGAGAATATGAGAATGTGGAGAATATTAGGATATTTTCTATATTTTAATGTTATGCTCTACTTGCCCCTCTAATCAGAAGGGGTAATATTTGTTTTGCCCTGACACAAGATGAGGAATGTTACAGGAGCACTTCAGCACTCCCTATCAATGGATTTGCCACATAATTAAAGAAATAATTTGGCTATGGAATGTTGAGTTACTGCCAGATCTTTGCTTTTTACAAAGAATCTTCGGGAGCAGCTCTCAAAGAAACTTTTAAGCATAAGATTTGCTTAGAAAAGAAAGATTGAGAGCTAGTGAGTCTAGCAATATTTTGTAGGGAGTTGAAATCTAGAAGAAAAAACACTTCATGGATGGAAAGCAAGATGGGCTGTTATTCTGTTATGTGACTGAGAAAAACTTTCTATGGGTGACATGATTAAACAAATATCCCTATTGATACTTCCAGGGCTTCCCATAGAATAGTTAAATCCTTTTTTTAACCAGATTTGAGTGTATCTGATGGAGCCAGGTAATTTAACTCTTCGCTATGACTTCTGCAATTTGCCACAGAGCTGAAAGAAAATATCTGCGCAACCTCCATGATGATAAATTTATATTTGAAAGGTCTTATCTGCTGACAAGTTTTAACTTCTGAGGAACTCTAGCATGTGACTGTAGGAAACTAACCCACATTTGTGCCAAGGGTTTGCAGACTTGGGTTAGTTTCTCACGTTACCTTACAACAAACTTTCTGTATTGTATCATCACTGAATGACAGGCTTGGAGGCTCTGCTGTTACATCTTTTATCCAATAATTAAAAAATCTACTTAATAGTGGTCTCTCTCTACCCAGTTTGAATTTGTTTAACTTGAACATAGTCAAGTGGCTTTTGCACAAATGTATTAGTACCCCACTGATGCATATAAAAGGATTGAGAATTATACTTTCAGCTGATTTCTTCCTTGACAAGCATTTTTAAATTACCACTTGGCCTGCTTTTAATCAGCTTTGCATTTCTGTCAGGCTGAGATGCATTCTGTGTTTAATGAAGCAAATTGTTGATTAACGCCTTTGCTATCATTAAAATTATTTGGCCCTTATTTTCAATTCTTTCTACCTCTGTTATTAGAGAGTTATGCTGATTTCAAATGATGAGGCTGACAGTGATATTGGCTGCTGTCTTACTCTTTATTGTACTGTTTACACAGCCTTTATTACACTAATGCAATACACTCTTTATTACACTAGTGCAATTCCTTCTTTTAGGGTATGACCAGAAGTGATCCATATATTCCCTTCATCGTCCTAACTATCAAATCTTTCAAACTCAAAAATAAAAATAAAAAAAAAAAAAAAGGAAGAAAAAGAAAAAAGATGTGTTTTGTTGCAATCAGTGTCCACAAAATTGTGTTTCATCCTTTGTCATTCTTATGCAAACGATAAAGCAGCTGCAGTTTGATGTACTCTTTCTAAACTAAGTGCAGACTAGCTGCTTATTTATAAGTGCCATGTCATTCTTGCTTTTGGTAAAGGTTGTTTCCACCTATTCTACCTTTTTGCCTTTGTCCATCAGTTTGATTGGGACCTTAAATGTAATTGGATGTCACCCTAAATTTAACTGGAAGTGATTTTCTGGTGTCTGGTCCAGTTCCTACTGCAGGAAAATGTGAAATACCATCTATCTTCTAAATTTATCAAAAAAAAATATTGACATCAAAAGATTAAAAATTAAAAAAAAACAACCCCCAAAACTCCCAGTCTACTGCTATTTTTGCTATTCTGCTTGCCATTAATGTTAACTAACTTTTTCTTTCAGTAATTTTAAATATTCTCTGGGTACATGACCAAGTCACACTCCTTCACCTTTTAGTTTGTATTCACCTTTTAGTTTGTATTCTTCCTTAGTTAAACAGTTCTTTTCTCACTGCAGTGATTACCTTCTGCTGTATGCATAGACAACAATACTGTCCTACACTTTCTTTGACTAGGAAAAAGATCTGTTATTTGCTCCTCCTGGAATGGTATCTCCATTCCTTTACTCTACTTTCTCTGTGTTTGTTCTAGTATGATCTCGCATTTTCTGAGGACAGGTGATAGGGATTGTACTCACCATTCCACATGAACTTTGTATGATGACCTTAATAGTTCTTCATCTCCACAGGACCATGTCAACTGATACATTCTGAACTTGTTTTTTATCATTACACTATGCTGTTGAATCATAGTTATCCCATGATTACCTAATGCCACAGAATGCCATACTTTTTTCTTATTTCCAACTGATAAATTCCACTACAGAATAGAAATTCTCGGTATTAAATGCATGACTTTGCATCTTCTTCTCTTAAATAACATTTTTAGAACATAGGACCTCAAAGACAGACATTGTTTTCTTTATTTTGGATCTTCTGATCCTCTGTAATATGGAGACTATCACTCTTCTTTCCCTCATCACCAGATGTCATCAGAAGACTTCCACTCCTTGTGCCAGGACCATTTAGTGGAATTTGTAAGTGGCCTCAAACTCTACTCAGGAGCTCTGCTGATAAACTCTACCTAGTCAAATTGTATATTTAAAGTTACCTATTTTTGTCTCCCCCCTTAAGTCAGTCTCTTCTCCATTTGACAGGATTTTATTAAACCCTACCCTTTTCAGCTGCACTAATAAAATTTCTTACATGACATCTCATCAGATGATTTATACTAATCCAGAGAGATTAGATCAATTGCTTCTCATTTGTCTGAAATTTTATATAGATCTTCATGTGAACAATAAATAAAAGTAAGATTTGTTTAAACAAATGTCCGAATAATCATAAAGAATTGCATATTAATGCAACTCCCCCCCAAATCAGAATACACAATTGTTCATTTCTTTTTAAGTCTTTGATGAAAAAAAATAATTCTTCTGCCAGAATCCTTCATTCTTTAATTTGTTGAATACATCAGAGTAGAGCTGAAAGGAAAAAAAAAAAAGAAAAAAAAAAAAAATCATTCCCTTTTGTGGCTTACTTTGATGTTTGGAAAACTGTTCTCACTCTGACTTGGATCAAAATCCAGGAATATTTGCATTTTCTAGGAAATAATATGAAGTTTTTGGCACTAGAAATATCCACCTGTCTGTCTGTCCTGCAGACCCTGTAAGACCCGGAGCTCATGGTCGTGGTACCCAGCAGGTGCTTTATTGAGGAACCATAGAGATGAACTGGCAGGACACCAAGAAAAGTTTCAAAGCTCGTCTGGTGGCAGATTTCCAATAGGATTTCATCACAATTGGACTATTTTAGTGGAAAATTTGCATTCCGAGGAAGTAAAAAATTCCAAAAAGAAAATATTTTCTCTGAATCTTCCTTATGGTAATTTATGTCTGCTTTAATGTTAATTATTCTTGCTATGGGAGGAGGTAGTTAATCTCTGTGCAGGATACAGGGTGCAATTTACTGTGACTTCCTCTGAACCACACTTCTGATACATCCCGTTAGGACCCTGAGGGCACTAAGGACCTTCCTGTCCCTGCCCAGCTTCCCTGGGGCTTTGCCCCACCGTGCCCATGTCCCAGGACCCCATTTCAGCCCCCCGGGGCCATCAGCCACAGCCTGCAGCAAGGCTGGTCTCCAGCTCCCCACTGCCCTGCACTGCCTGTCCATGTGGCCACAAGACAAAAGACCTTCACTTTTTTTCAGGGTAAGATGATACTAACTTGTCTGATTGATGCTTTGGTGATACATGCTTTTAACCAACTTGGTTTTCTGACTGGGTCATAGCCCCTTTTGCTATGGTGGGTATGCTGCCATCTTGGAGCTGGCAGCAAGTCTTAGATGGTTAGTAAGGTCCATATTTACCACAACTCTCATCGTAGGCAAGGAGGAAATGGGTTTGGAGAAGGAAAGTGCCTTGCTAGGGTCACAAGAAACCTCTAACTCCTAATAAAACTTAAACTTTTCTCACAAATAGCAGTCTTACAAACACTTTTTAGCCCATAACATAACCTAGATTGATATGGTTTGATTTAAATGAGTTAATTTGGTTTGGAAGTCTGGTCATAAGGCAAAATTGTGGGCATAATGTACTTAAACTATAGCTTCTTTAAGATTTTAGATTTTCATAAACCTAAAAAATTGGCCTGGGATTTAAGCATAGCAAAATTATTTCTTATTGTTATCTGATGTAAAGCCATAGCTGGCAATGAACTAGGGGTATTAACCCTATGCAAATGTCTGGAATAGAGTCTACTTGAAAATTTGAGAAGAGCTATGAAATCTAATGTTCAGTGTTTAGAAAAACTTAATGCTATGGAGTTAATCCAACTAAACATAGTAACCTAGGTAATTTATTTTAGAAAAAACAAAACAAAAAAAAAAAAAAAGATTTTTTTATTTTTCAGTTCACATCAGTTTCCCAGTTCAATTGAATGTGGGGTCAAACTTATGAGCTGGACCACTGAGGTGAGGAGGAAGACAAGAATTGCAGAGTGTTGGAAAACAGGCCAGGACGTAATGAGACAGACTGTGAGTATTTAAGCTGGCATTGCCTGTAGAAAAGACAAACTGATGAATAATTGAGTAGGTTAAGTGTAGCTTTCTTCTTTTTCTTATGTTTACAAACCTCTCTAAATGTGTTACCTTTTTCTATTTGCCTTTAAATTAAACTGGCGGTGACTTACAGGTACATCTCTCACACAGAAGGCAATTTGCTCCCATTTTTGTAGTAGTTCCTTTAGCTGGAGCTCTGGAACATTCACACCCAGCTTGGACCTCTAACATACTTCTCCATGATACCCCAAAAGTTATGCTTTCAAGGCTGCAGGAATCAGTTTGAGAATCTAAGAAATGAAGATGAAGAAGTATCATTTTCTAGTTGTTCCATAAAATGTTACAGTTATTTAGGAAACACACATTAACATCAACTATAGCCCAGAATGTAAATTTTCTAAACTGAAAGTTGCAAGCAAAAGTGTGCAGTTTCAGTTCAAAGTCATGTTTCGGAATATTGATGTTTTCTTGTGCAAATAATTTCATATTGTAATTCACAGTTACAAAAATGTTCTTTTATCCTGCCTAATACATACGTGCCCTGGTTTTGACGGAGACAGAGTTATTTCTTCTTAGTAGCTGCTATAGTGTTGTCTTTTGGATTTAGGATGAGAAAAATTATTGATAACACACTGATGTTTTAGTTGTTGTTGAGCAATGCTTACACTTAGTCAAGGACTTTTCAGCCTCTCGTACTGCCCTGCCAGCGAGGAGGCTGGGGGGGCACAAGGAGCTGGGAGAGGGCACAGCCAGGACAGCTGACCCCAGCTGACCACAGCGATAGTCCATGCCATATGACGTCATGCTCAGCATATAAACTGGAGTGAGTTGGCCGGGAATCATCAGTTCTCGGTGACAGGCTGGGCATCGTTCAGGGGGTGGGGAGCAATCGCATTGTGCATCACTTGTTATGTATGTATGTATTATTATTATTATTATTATTATTGTTATAATTTGCTCTTCCTTTGCTGTCCTATTAAACTGTCTTTATCTCAACCCATGAGTTTGACTTTTTTTCTTTTTTTCCTGATTCTCTTCCCCATCCCACTGGCAGGGGGGGGGAGTAAGTGAGTGGCTGTGTGGTGCTTAGTTGCTGGCTGGGGGTAAACCACAACATGATATGTAAAGCTTATGCTCTGAGGCACAAACCAGTCATTAAGTCACGGGAAGTATGAAGAAATATGTCATATCAGAAATTTATTCTGTGTTTGTCAATACTGGAATTTCTTGGTTTTTCCTAAATTATTTGGTGCTAATCACAGTGAGGCATGATACTGAGTAAAATGGACTAATGATCTGATCCAACCTGGCAGCTTTTGTGAAGTTAAGTCACAAATGGAGGTGGGTTTATCCTATAGATAACAATGGCAATTATATGCTTGTTAGTACAGCTTGACCTAGTTTTCCTTTGATTTATGCACCAGATGACAACTAAAGCTAATCTGTGACAACTATTGTTAAAGCACAAACATCGCGGAGTTCTAGAATCACATAAGAGCAAAGAGTCTTTTCTGCTGTCTCTCAATATCTTCGTAAGCTTTGATACATGTGTGCATTTTCTTTTGTCTTTGTGTCTCCCAAAGTATGGCAAGGCTAAATGTGTTGGGATTCTGTATATTGTCACAGAATATATACTGACTTTTTATTGCCCTCTCTGCCTCTCTAATAAATTTGTAAAGGTTATACTCAAATAACTACTGTACTTGGAGTTATACTGTGTCTTAGAAATTGTGACTTCAAATGGACTAAAACATGCTGTTCTTTTGTCAGCTATTCTTTTTTGCTTTTTCTGATACCTGTTTTTTGGTGGGTTGTGGTTTTTTGTGGGTTTGGTTTTTTTGTTTGGTTGGTTCGTTTTTTACTCTAGAAAAATACCCCATTCGCCTCCATTTGGTTTTCTTAGATGAGAAAAAAGTGAATGAAGACTTCAGGAGTTGGCTTACCAATATTACTTCCTAGAGGGACTGTGAGGTCTGAAATTGTATTTCTTGGCCCAGCCTTACTGTGCTTTTATTCACTCTTTTTGATCAGTTAGTGTGACCTGCAGAGATGCTATGTTAACTCTAGAAAAATACCCCATTTGCCTCCATTTGGTTTTCTTAGATGAGAAAAAAGTGAATGAAGACTTCAGGAGTTGGCTTACCAATATTACTTCCTAGAGGGACTGTGAGGTCTGAAATTGTATTTCTTGGCCCAGCCTTACTGTGCTTTTATTCACTCTTTTTGATCAGTTAGTGTGACCTGCAGAGATGCTATGTTATTCCAGTGACTTGCTGTGTTTGCACTTCTGAAAATAAGTAAGTCAATAATACTAAATAAACTTCTAGTCTTCACCTCCTGTAGACTTCAAGTGCTTCCTGCCTGTATGAAATATGTGTTTATTTGAATTATAAGATCTCTTGGCTCTAAACTGTGATGTTTTATGACTTAAAGTCCTGCATACATGTATTTGCCTTTAACAAAATGTATCTCGGCAACATGCTAGGTGGCTAACCCTGCAGTGCATGGGGAGAGGCAGGCACTGCCAACTGGGTTGCATGGGTCCAGAGCACTGAGCACAGAGCTGCCCAAGCTGGCTGGTGGGGACTGCGGGAGAGGCAACTCGCATTTTGCTCTTCTGTTGACTTCAGTACCCAGCTGGAACTGAATGGAGAGATTTACATTATCCCGCAGTCCTTAGCTTGGTCACTAGAGTTCCTCTGAAAAATAAGGGAGGCTAGGGCATGTCTTTGTTTCAAAAAAAAAAAAAACGCCAGTGAAAATGGTATTTGAGTGGGATGAGTTTACCAGTTTGTGGAGGTTCAATGCCTTCTTTTGCTTAAGATGTATTTCACACTTAACTGAAGTTTCTTTAACCACCAGCTGTTCTGGGTTGCCCCCTTTTTGAATTTCTTTCATTTTGCAAAAAAACAGTAAAAGATTCATTGCCTCAGAGGCACAGCTAAAGAAGGAATGCCTGGATCACAGAGTGGTACCCGGTAAACGAAGGGAGAAGTAAGTACAGCAGAACTGCCAAATCAAAGTAATAAAATTTGGAACATTAAGGCTCTGTCTACATTAGCATTTTGGTTTGGGGCAGCAACGCAACACTGAGACAAATCCCTTGATTGCCCCTAACAGTGGTTTGGTTCACAGAGAGGTTTTGGTACACACAAATGAGACTCCTTTCAGGGATAATGACATTAGAAACTCTGCTTCAGGTACTCACCAAACGCGCTCTACTCCCTAATGGGAAAATAACGGTCCAAGGAAAAGACTGCTTCTTCCAGTAGATTCAAATCACATGTGGTGGGGTGTCAGGCCCAGGGAACCGACTAGCTTGAATTTAAACTCCAAATTACATTTATTATAGATGTAGAGTTCTTAGCACTTGCTTTGTTCTACTTCTGCTCCTGTTGTGCTGAAGTCTGGATCACCAGAGAAATAAATTCGGATGATATTGGACCATAAATTAAAAGTTAGTTTTTTGAAATAAATAGGAAGAAAGAATTCAGCCAGCAAAATGGATACTACCTAGACACCCCTAATATTAGACTAATTTTAAAGGAATACGCAGAAAACATTTGTTGAGATAGAAGTTATTGAACTGAGTGGCAATGGGAAACAAGAAAAGTTTTAAGTATCATTACCTTATTTTAATGTAATTTTCTTTAGTTTAGTTGGTTATTGAACTAACAGCCCTGAATACAAAATAACACGTAGCTCTTTCATTGAAGATATATAGGCTACGTGTACACTCTTAGGTTCCAGCTATTGAAAGTATTGCTAATAGAATTTCTGAATGCCTTCTGATCATTCCTTTTGATATGTACAGCGTCATTTGGGGAAACTACAGTAATGTATTTTTAAAATGCCTGAATGGCCACTTGTAAATTGTTTCTGTTGTTAAATGTAGTTCTGTATTCACATGCAAATGAATTATTTAATAGTATATATTTCAATAAAATCGCTATTTTACTTTTACAATTACTGTTTTACCTTTATAGATACTCTCTTAAGAAAAAATATCTGGCAATTTAAAATAATATAGAAAAGTAGATCCTGGACCAAACTCTATCAATTGTTAAACAGAACTGTTTTTTAGTTATATTAAAGTCCATCTGTTGATAAAAACAGTAACATTAAAAGTATTGTACAGTATTTTAGAACAGTCTAAATCAGATAGCGTAATCTAAAATTGCATCTCTAATCATCTGTTTTATCTCCTACTTCTGGCATGGTTTCAGCAGTTAATAAGATAAGAAATATATAAAATAGAGGCTTGATGCTTAGAAATTTATGACTTCTTGGAAATCTGGATTTTTAGCGCTCATACAATTCAAATATCTGACAGTCTCAGAGACCAGTTGAAATATTTAGTTGATAAAGGCTTAGGAAAATGAAGGTGTGTTCAGCAATACAAGGTGGTAATATTTCCAGGATGACTCAAGCCTTGACAGGGGCTTGTGGAGGCTTAGGTTTACAATATTTTCTGTCACAAACAAGAAGTTTAATCCAACCAGGAGAACCGCAGCTCCCTATTTGAAAGCAGTGTGTGACTGTAGGAAGCCTTGCTCCTACAGTGACATCCGAAATCTAAAGTTAGAGGATGGGAAGAAGCAACCTTCAAAGAGGACATCAGAAAATCCTGGGAACAGCCTGAAACTTTGTCACAGGACAGAACATAAGCGCTTGGCTCAGGGCAGCAGGCTGGCATCTCTGTCTAAGCACAAGGCGCATAAAGCTGTATTTTCTAACATCTATGTACCTTGACCTTTTATCTCCACCTTGTAGAGTGGGCAGACATCTTTTACGTGAGGCTAAAGGAGCAGTTGCTCAGGCAGCATTAAATCCCCCCATGGTAACGTGCTACAGGTTTGAGGCTAGTGCAGCGTGCATGGAAATGCACATGTCCTCCTTTTGGTTATGTTAAGGAGCTGAGTGTGCTATGTACAGCAGATTTGCAAGATGATTGCATGGGTTGAAGTATTTCAGTCACAATAAATGGGGAAGAATCATAAGCTAAAGTTTGTCACGAGAACGTGCATATCTACATTTACAAGCAGGCCTCCACAATTAGAAAATGTAAGTTATCTTGTAATCAACCCTGACATTTGGTATTCAGCTACTGAAAAGTGCAAACTGTCAAACTCTGGACCAATTACTTCTAGTAAGGAACAACAAATATAGTCTTAGCTATTTGAGGAATGTAAATTAAATCTTAGGAAAGGAATTGCTACTAGCTAACCATGTCACTAAGCAGGAAATGTAATGAATATTTAAATGTTATTTTAATTTCTGAAAAACAAGCAACCTACAAATCCTGTTTCTCATCATGCAGTAGCACACACTAGAAATTTTTCATGTGTGGTCAAATCAGGCCACAGCTGCTAGTAAGTCACACAGCATCCAGAAATGAAGTGACAGATACTTAGGATCAGAGAATAATATGCCAAGCAGTTCAGATACACATTGTATCACCCAATTTCAAACTAATCTTTCATGATCTTAAAGAAGATTGAGATGAACAGGAGACTTTTCCTTCTGCCACAGCATCTCAACAGTAAAATGACAAAAATTCTTGCTCTGTACAAGAAGCAAAGTGGTGAAGAAATCCTAGATGGAGGATGGTAAGCACCAACTATGTTGATTAGAGCCATCTAGAAATGTTTGATCTAATTCTGGAAAATCAGAAACATTTAATGAAGATTATCTTACATCATAGTGTTTTCAATAAAATTTTTCTTTTGCCACTAACCTTAGTAACAAATTACATTTTCCATCATGGTGATGTTTGAAGACCAAGTCTCCCTGTGTTAGATAGACCCCTGTCATTTAGTGAAGTCACTTTTGTTCTGAAGATCTTACAATGTAAATGTATAAGCACAGCTGGCAAATAAATAAAACAAAGGTGGGAAAGGATAAGAAAAGAAGGGATACAGGAAAGCGATACAGTACCATTCAACATAAGTCTGTTATAAAGAAATACATTCATGTCTTTTGTATCTCTGCTCAGGCTAAGACATTAACTGGTAAGGAAAGATAATCTCAGTAGACAAGGATACTGTTCAGATTTCAAGATATTGGCCTGATTTCAGGGGTCATCATACTGTGGTTTTTTTTTCCCTGTATGACTTTCCTTTAATAAAGACATGGTTAACCTGAAAATAAAATCTTCACACATTGTAAAAAGTGGCTAGTTAGCTGATTTTGGTTAGTGCTCTGTAGCATTTCTCTTAGAAACAAAAAGTGGTTCAAATAAACCATAGATAGACCTAGCAGAAGAATCTGGGGTATTTGGAATTTGCATTACAAGTAGGCCATTGATGAATGGCAGGAGGTGTTAAAGGTAATGTAATCATTAGTATGCATCGTGCAAATCTACAAGTTCAGTTTGGGAAGCAAAGAGGCCTGGACTATTATTCTGCATGATTAGCTAAAATTAAACTTGGCATAAGAGACTTTAGTAGGTCCTCCATTCTTAAAAGATTCAATGCACTTTAGGTTGTGGTTAGATATTGAAATTTTGTAATCCACGCAATTCATCTCTCTCTCTATATATAAGTATATAGATAAAGGAAATTTATATATATATTCCCTCAGATTAACTATTTCTTGAAAATTTCTCATAGTTGTTTATACTTTCTATTCTGAGATAAGTATGGCTGGTTTGACTGCCTGAGAATACTACTCACCTCATTCATTAATTACCCTGCCTTACATGTACTGGTTTTCCAGCCTCTGAAGCCCTCCAGCCAGCCTTTGGAAAACAATAAACACAAAATCTGCACTACAGTTTGGTGTGCTTGAATGGTTACTAACGAGCCTGTGAGTTAATTTAGATATAGAAACTTCAGATTTATTGCAACTGAAGTTACCAGGATCCTTTTTGCCCTGGCCATCAAAGTTTGAAACTGAGAACTCCTTCACAGCGGGGAACCCTGGTCTCTTTAGACTTTTAGACTGCTGTCTTGCGGTAGCATCCACGGGCAAGTCTCTGCAAGGAATGTAACCTGTATTCTCTTAGTGTGGCTCTTTGGCAAGGGTGACCAATCATACCCATGTCGTCACCTCTCCCTTTGTAAACGTCATACTGTCACCTTAATTTTGTTGAAGGCTATGCCACATTAGCTCTTTAGAAGATTAGATCCTCTAAAGTTACCAGCTAACGGCCTCATCTTTTTTTTAACAATAAACAATTTTGGAATGAAATTCTATCTTTTCACTGTCTTATGTAATCTTTTCTCCCATCTTATAGATTAATATCTTGTACACCAGGTACAATAAGGGACATAAAAAGCTGCAGGATATAAATATCTATTCCCTAATTCTGGGAATGGTTCCTTTTGAATTTAGTTCCCAAAATGTTTCAGGCATGAAAAGCCCAAATGAACTAGTCCAATAATTGACTTTTTTCCACTTGTTTATTTTAAAACCCTTCATTGAGTTTGATATAAGTGCCTGAATATCTTTAGTCACTCAGAATTATTTTTTTCAGAAATAATTAAGTAAAGAAGTCATTAATCTCTAATCCTAGGGAATATGTGCAAGAGAATGAATTATTGGCATTGCACAAGTGATAGTTATGCTGGTATTTTCTAACTTATCTGTTGCTGACTTTTTTTCCTTAATAAAGTTCTTCTAATACAGATTTTATATGTGTAATATATTTTATCATTTCTCCTTCCTTTCCCTAATATTTATTCAGCTACAGTCTGCAAACTGGCTTTGTATGCTTTTGTGTCTTTAAATATTTGCTCTTCTAGGAAGACATGTACATTTCTGGTGATGATTCTAATGAGGAACCCCAGCCTTCAGGGCACAGTTTTGTCAGCAGGTGCTCCATAAAAGCAATGTTCAAGTTTGCAGGTTATCTTCACAATAGTGTAATTTTCTGGAATGATTCAGCTTGGAGTGGGGGAAATACTGGCATAGGGCCCAGAGCACTTAAGCATCTCTTTTTCTTCTGAACTAATATTTACAAGTTAAATACCACATGCTTCATAATACAAGTAAAAAGTTAACATTACTAATACTGGTGGCATTGTACTGCCACCATTTTCATGATGGCTAATTTTTCTCATCAGAAAAAAAAAGAAAAAAAGCAAACCCTACTCCTCACCCTGAAAAGTTCAAGTTATTATTAGACTTGTGATTACAAAAGCAAAGATGTTTAACCTCAATTTTAAGCTAGCTCTCTTTTCACTCTATTTTTTAGTTACAAAAAAGAAATAAAACTGACATTATTCATCCTTTTGAGTTATGCAATGACTCTAAACAGTGGTCATCCATTAAACGAAGACCTCTTTTTGCACTTATGGTAACTATATATAACCATCAGGTATTTCATATACTTCACACAATTTTTTACTTATGATGAGAAGTTACTAAAATACTGGAAAAATGAAACACATTATTAATTTATTTGGTATTAGAAATCCTTTATGGTTATAGCATTGTTTACAAAATAGAGTATGACTGTAAAAGTTCTTCTAATTAGAGATTTTGGATTCTAAACAGAAGTTTAAAGAGACTGCTGTATTTCCTGTTTCCAAACGTTCCTATTACAAGTTTGTGTTTATACTAGAAGAGATTGAAAGATTTTAGTTAAAAAAAAAAAAAAAAAAAAAAGAAAAATTATCTGGTTTAGAATGTCAGTATGCCAAACAAAATTTTAGCAGCCTTTCTTTAATCAATATTTTGAAAAAATGTATAAGTTTTCTCAAAGAAAAGGTATAGTCTTCTTAAGATTACAGCAGAGATCACAAATTGTTGTCACCTCTGTATTCTGGTCCTTAAAATAATTGAATCCCTGAGTCCAAAAGTAGGTTCTGAAAATGGTCTTTGATGGAAAGCATTTTAAAATGATCTTCCAACAGTTAAGGGTATCAATCATCAATCTACTTTTTGACAGTACCTTGAGTCAGTGTTCATCTGGTAAAATCAACATTAAGTCATATAGGTAGCACACCCTTTGACAGATTTCCATTTCGTACCGACTGGCAGGAGTTAGTGCCAGGGAACAGCCGGGGTGCTGCCCTGCATAGGAGGGGAGCCGGGGAGCCGGGGAGCCGGGGGCAGGAGCTGGGGCAGCGGTGGGGAGGCAAGCAGGGCAGGGCAGATGTAACATGTGTTTGTGATACAACCTACAACCTACCACACTTAGTTTCAACATCAGCCACATTACATCCTCACATTACAGTGAGGAGCTGAATCAAAGCTAATGTGCCTATGGTGACTATGGAAGAGGAGCTCGCATCCTGCTGGAGAGGTAGGTGTGCACAGGGTCCACCTAACGAAGAGCACGCTCCGGGGGCTGCAGGCAAGGGGAGAGCAGATCTGAGGGTGCCGGTCAGACTGAGGTGTGAGGGCGCTCACCCTGTCAAAGAGTTATCGACACTTGTAGCTTTGGAAAGCTTATGGTGGAGCAAACAGTGAAATGTACTCCTCCTATACTTCAAACTCCTATATTAAAAGAACCAACAGAAGACCTAATGGCTTAATTGAAGACCAGCACACCATGAATAAAAACCAGCAGATGATCAACTGGGTTAAAAATTTGGACCAGTTGGATTAAATCTTTGAAAATAGAATCATAGAATCATAGAATCATAGAAAAGTTGATAAACATCTCCACTGACAAAGTAAGAGTCAATTGGTTACAGTAATTTACTATAAAAGAGGGACATTGATAATGAACATTATCAAAAATTGAACGTTTCAAACAACTCTGAATAGGATATTCCCAATAAGTTAAACTCTTTATCATAAGTCTTCATTTAGTAGACAAGATCTTTCACTGTTTCATTTGAAAAGGGTCATTTAAAGTCAGTAGAGGTATGCTTGTAAAGACCAGATGAGAACCTGATCCACTGTCTTTTTTTCCATTGCACGTACTCAGGAGACTGATCCAGATAAGGACAACTAGACAATATAATGATAGATGAAATTGCTCTTTACAGCTAGTAACTTATCATTGCAGAGTTTCTGTACTGAGGATTCTCAGATTAATCATGTTTTTACAGATTTCTTTCATGAGATATTTTAATTTTTTTTTTTAAATATGTGTTTGCAAAGACCATATGAACATCTACTATTTATGAAATACATTTTTAACAACTTCTTAAAAAAGCTTTTTTCAAGTTCAAAATTTTCTCTGAAACCATATTTTGCATGAAGAGCAAATGGTGATTAAAAATTCTCTTTGAAGTTGAACACTTGTGGAGAAACAAATGAAACATTTCATGCACTTTTCTGTATGCTTTCAGCTAGCCAAAAGTAAAGAATTTGCAGATGGTTTTGAAGAAGGCGGGAGGGAAGGAATCAGATATTTATCTCATTTAGAAATAAAATTGTGCCATAATGGTGAGATTTTCATGATGGATTTTGTTTTGAAATACAACAGAAATAAATATTACTCGGTGCATGAGAAATCCTAGGTTTCAGAAAATTTGATGTGAGGCAGTTTGAAATCAACAACGAAGATAAACAGCTGCTGCCTGCGAATGAACAAAATATTTATTGCAGTGCTTGTCTGTTCAGGGTGCCATAACTGCAAGATCAGAACCGTGCCCCTCAGTGGCACAAAATATAATTTATTTACGTAGAAGATGAGATAATGATTTCCGTGCTCAGCTCCCAAATCTAAGATGTGTGTTCCCCAACACAAGCACAAGACAGGCTCACGCCAGCACAAGCTCTGGGTTTCCCCCTGTCTTTGGTGCAGCTCAGACCTGCACCGTGGACCTGGGGAAAGAGGACACTCACGCCAACGGTGTCCTGGCCAGCAGCCCTGGCACCCGTGCATGGCTGCACCTCAAGCCCAAGCTGATACAGGGTGCCAGACACCCAGGTACTGAGCGTCCCCTGAGGGACAGCTGCTTTCTCTCTTTATTGCTGTGTAAAAACAGATTGCCAGAATAAGCGGCCAAAGGTCTTGCTACTTAGGTACTCAGCCCCAAGCTGATTGATCTCTGGGGTTTTCCCCATAACTGGAGCCAATTACAACTCCTTACTTGTGTTGCCAGCACCTTCCAGTCTCTTGCCCCAAACAAGTTGCAGAGATATCAAGCTGGTCTTCCTATCCCACCTGATCTTTCCAAGCATACATCTACTGACTTTAAATGACCCTTTTCAAATGAAACAGTGAAAGATCTTGTCTACTAAACGAAGACTTATGATAAAGAGTTTAACCTATTGGGAATATCCTATTCAGACTTGTTTGAAACATTCCATTCTGATATGAATGGAATGAGGGCTATAAGAATGATCCGAGGGCTGGAGCAGCTCTGCTGTGAGGACAGGCTGAGAGAGTTGGGGTTTTTCAGCCTGGAGAAGAGAAGGCTGTGGGGAGACCTGATTGCAGCCTTCCAGTACTTAAAGGGGGCCTATAGGAAAGATGGGGAAAATCTTTTCAGTAGGGACAGCACTGACAGGACAAGGGTAATGGTTTTAAACTGAAACAGGGTAGGTTTAGGCTGCATATAAGGAAGAAATTCTTCATAATGAGGGTGGTGAAGCACTGGAACGGGTTGCCCAGATTGGTGGTGGAGGCCCCATCCCTAGAAACATTCAAGCCCAGGTTGGACGGGGCTCTGAGCAACCTGATCTGGGTAATGGTGTCCCTGCTCACTGCAGGGGGGTTGGACTAGATGGGCTCTGGGGGTCCCTTCCAACCCAAAACATTCTATGATTCTATGAGATCAAGCTCACCTGTGTTTCCTTATTTCTTGCCTACATGTACCTAAACAGCTACAGCGGGACAGATTAGCCCATGTCTGATTTAGCAGCGCTCTGGGCTGGGCACCCCCGGGACACCCGTCTGTGCCTCTCTAAGCACACGCCAGAGCCATTGGGTCGGTTAGGGCTGGACAGGTGGGCCAAGGTCCCACCTACCTGAGCGATGCTTTCACGTAGACTTTCTCCTGAGACAAATGCCACTCAAGGAGAGCAGACTTCTTATTAGCAAAATCAGTTGTAGGTGGGGCTTTGGGTGACAAAGTTTTGTTGACCATATGGTCAGCTCACGGTTTTGCTCTGGAGTTGTCTGAGCTTCAGCGACTGACGTTGTACTGGTAGGAGTGGTTATGCAGTCATATTGCCAAGTTAAATATGTCTGCTACCAGAACACATTATTTCCCAAAGACAGGATTCCATATCAGTTGTATGCATAATTAAAGCAGTTATTTAAAGAAAAGACAAACCCTTGTCCCTTATAAAAAGCATGGCAGTCTAGCAGGTGGTCTAAGGCTGCTTAGCAATTTTCCTGGTACTATTTTTGCATTTCCTTTGAAACCATTTCAGACAAATAGCATCATATTTAAATACTTTGTATATTTCAGTTTTGGGTAATTTATTATGTTGAAAATGATAAATGGCTTTCAAAATTCAGACATAAGAAGAAATATTCTGACTTATAGCGCAGGTAGTCATTACACTTACTGGGTTTTCTGAGGAATTCTGCGAAAATAGTTTCAACTACAGCCAGCCTGAGATTTTGTAACAAAACAAGAAGATTGATTTTAGAGATCTGAAAACAGAGGGGTAATTATATTCTCATTTTCATGTTCATGATGTGCACAATTCTCCTATTAAACTTTAATGGGTGTTGCAAGTGAAAAAACATATGCATCAAGATAGGGAAAACACCACAGAGCTGTTAGCTTTGAAACTCATTGTCAGAGAGCAAATATTATCGCTATAAATCTTAACTTTCACAGCCAGCGAGAGCTGCGGGCTACGCTAGAGAAAGAGACAGCCACGGAACCGTAGCTGTGCATTAAAAGTAACACACTGTACATTGCTAAAATATGTCTTCTGATTAAGTTAATATTGAACAGTGAATTTTATAACCTTTTCTGATTTTCTTTTCCCCAGGCAAAAATCAACACTTTTCTGACTGCGGTATCCTTCACAATTAATTTTCTGTAGTGTCAAAAGAGGTGTATTAAACACTCTGGGAGAAAACACACTCTCTGATACGGTGGCAGCAGGGTGCATATGGCTCCATAACAACATTAAAAGCTCGTCTTTTCTTCCTCTCCCTTACCAGGAGCTGCCGTGGGAAGGGTGACACAGAAGGGAGGGGGCACTACCTGCAGTCACTTCGCAGAGAGCTGTGAAAAAAGGCAGCATGGAGGAGTGCAGGGTTTACTAAGTAACATCTGTTCCTAAATGGATGCAATAAGATCCAACCTGCTTAGCATAAACAGAAACATGTCAAGTTAAATAGGGTAGCAGCAGGACTCAAGGTAGAGCATGTGGAAGTTGTGAAAATAAACGAGTAGAGCACTAACATCTGTGACACCAGTCAACTGCTTAACCAGGCTAGGGCATTATTATTAAAAACACAGGGAAAATGTGGAATTCCAGCAGTCTGATATAATGCAGAAAAGAGGCATTAGAAATTGCGCTTTGTAATATGTCTCTACATGAAGTCTGGCAGGTGTAGTGTATTCTCTTGTCTTTTGACACAATCAACATTTTTGGAGTGAAGCTGGACATTTAAAAAACATGAAAATAAAAGGAGGACAAAGTTTACAACTAAACAGAGAACTGGAGTGGAATTTGAAAGGTAACTAGAGAGAAACCATTGCCTGTGCTTTCACAGGATTTTTTTTCAGGAACTGGGTCATTTGGTTTTCTGATATCTGGGGCTTTCTTAAGACTGTAATGATTTCTTTTTTCCCCTTCTCCCCCCATCCCCCACCTCTTCTGTCACTTTTGTTCAAGTTCAGCAAATACTGTGTATACATTCTGATTTAAAAAAAATAAAAAACATGTAGTTATAAATATGCACAGATGTTCATTCCTTTCTCAGAGGAAAAACTGCCCCATTTTGAAAAAGCCCCAAATCTGAAAGCTATCTAATGAAGCCTCAATGAGGGAGGGAATTGAAAAGGAACAGTCAAGGTAAAAATAGACGTTTCAAGATAAAAATTAAACAAAGCATGTGACACAAGTGAAAAGAAATACTGGGAGGCTGGTTGAAATCAGATGTAACAGAAAAGTTACATTTACAGGTACTTTAATGAATTACTTGAGATGACATTTGCAACTGTGATGATTCTAGCCCACAGCTTAGCTCTGTGGCTGGCACCACCGGCTTGCCTTTGCCCATATGAGTGCTCCATACTAAATGCTTCCTGCAGGAAACTTCTCAAACACATCTCCTGCTTCAGCCTTTAAATGCAAGTTTTCCTTTCACCAAATCAAGCTTTTCTAGAAGAAAAAAAAATATATGATTTTTTGTGTCTTCCTGGAAACACTACAGAGACTGTAACATGTTGGACAATTAAATAATATTTTTTTTTCACCAGTGGGAAAACAGAGAGCGAGGAGATAAAAAAGAAAATTCTCCAGTTCCTGTAAGAAACCTCTATCAGAAATTAGATGAGGTTTTGGGGAGGTAGTTGTATACTTCCCTGCAGGGCGAAGTAGTTTTATACTGCTTTTCCACCAAGTACATTAAACATTAGTCCAGCAGCTTCATCTTACTTTTCAGTCATTCTTCACTCAGTGCCACACACTGAGCAAAATTTGACTCACTGTAGGCTGGTAGTGCTTTTAGTAAGTTACCGTGAAAAACAGCATGGCATTTTAACCTAGCAGCATGAGAGCAAATGCATTCATGCATCTCCACTGGAAACAATATAAAATAGGAAGTAGATAATATCACCAATGCTATATGCATGATACTGCCAGCATCCTGTGTCATTAACCGAGTGCTTGTAAACATTACAAAATACAGACACTAACCCACAGATTTTTCTTTTTTTTAAAAAAAACTTTGATTTTGTGAAGCCCCTGTGGCTGGCAGCAACTTCTGCAACATCCGAAGTGCCAGATGCCAGCTTGTTTTGTTTTGCTCCTTGGTTTACAGTTGGATATCGCTGAGTGGGTGCAGAATGGCAGGTTTATTCCTTTGTCTCCTTATTTATTTCCTTTATTTGTTTTCGTGCACAGGTAATAATAACCAGGTCTCTGGTTAGCGGTTAGTAAATCTCTGGGCTGGAATGTATGGTGTGGCAGTCCTCACTCTGAATTAATTAAGAGGCAAAATCAGACCAAAGAGCTCTCACAGTGGCTGGGGAAGAAGGGGAACCAGTTTGCTCTTAGGAGACTGCCTGTGGGAATGGGTCTGTTATTGGGGGGTGGGGGAGTTGTGTGTGTGTGTGCATGTGATAGAGGGGTGTGAAGCAGGGAGATCTGTGTTAGGGAAAAGTAAACTAGGTAAAGTATGCCTTTCAAAGTTCTTTGAGAAAACAAATTCCATGATTTATGGTGGAGAGGGAAACTGGGAGAAGTATCCTGAAGCATTTCAGTTAACCTAAAGTGTTTGTTCTCATTTTGGAATTATGTGATAGGGTTTTATTTTTTTTTAAGACCAGTTTTGGAATGAAAGTTTTCTTGAAACAACTACTTTTGTTCTGAAAAAAACCCACGATAATTCCTTTGGCTAACACCGGAAATTACATCTCTTTGTTTTTGAGGAGAAAACTAGGCGAGGGAGAAAAAGAAGCAAAAAAATAATGGAAGTGGAATGTCTTTGAATAAATCCAGAAGTGTCGCAGTAAAAAATAACCTATATTTGTAAAGTTCTTCTAAGAGGTAGCACATCATATCGCTAACGTGAAATTTTATCTGTCTGGAAGGACTGGATTATAAATGAAATTACTCTGCCACTGCTAATGGTGCATATAGTTTTAAAATCTGTTTTGAAAAAAGAATAGGAAGTGGTTCATAGTTGATGGCAGGTTTTCTCAAATATGGAGGATTAAACTCTAAACTCTGTCAGCAAGCTTTTCTCAAAACAAGTAGAGTAGGCTTCATCTTGCATTACTTTCAACTTCTGCAGCGTAGATAGTTACACCTGAATTAGACACACTCACCTCTCTATATAGGCAGTGCAAAGAGAGGAGCACAATTCATCTTACCCTGAGATAAAAACATGAAACAATTAGGTGAACTGTTACAAACAAATGGCTTCTTCTTTCCCAGCTCCTTACAGAATTAATGGTCAGATGTAGACATTTACATTATAGAAATATGAAATTCAGTTTAATAAAACCTCCTGTGACATTTCTGGGGTTTCTCATAGCCATCACAGTCTTTTCTGTGTTCTGGGCCTGTTCAGGAGTAGCCACAGTCCATGGCTGCTGAGGTGGGAGGCTACTGAGCCAGGGCAGCTGGAAGCACTGTACTGTTTTCAGCTGAACACACCTTTATAAAAATTACCCAGCTGACCCTGGCAGACCCAGAATAGAGCAACATGTGCAGGGCAGAGTAGTACCCCTTTAAATACTTTGTAAATCTGCTACTGATGATTACCAGATCTTGTGTTTAAGGAGATTCCAAGCTCCAACTGGTTTACAGGTGATTAGGCCTTGTGTTTTGCACACTTTCAATAAACACTGTCATCCTAATCCCAGCATGATCCCAGCATGACCCTCATATAAAGAATTAACACCTACAATATTCGCACTAACTCCCCCCCTATTTCAAGTGAAGTGACAGCAGCACGTCTTTCAAGTTTAGTCACTGACCTGGCAAAACCACTGTGGCATGGCTGACAAATTCTCTTTTCAGTATAACACAAGTTATTTTTTTCATCAATAAATTCTTTGAGTCCAATAGAAAGAAAACTTTGGTTGATGCTGTTTATGAAGGTTTTGTGACTGTATATGGTTTGGAAGTGAAAGCTGGGGGAAGCTGGGGGAAGCTGGTCTGTGGAACTCCTCTAGCATCACCTCCAAAGGGTTTATACTATTATACTTTTTAGCTTTCTTTATGGATAGTAAATTATTTCCATTCCACATTGCACTACATTAAAGCATGCCAAAAGAAAATCCTACAGATTAGGACAAAGAAAAACGTTCTTTGGAAGGTACATAGATGGTGTTTCATACTTGCCTGAATAACGGAGAGTTGGGACAAGTTGATCAACAAAACTCACAGTGGTCAGACGTAATAGCTGACGGGAAGAGAGCAAAGGAAACTGCTGCTGCAGAAAAGAACAGACTGAGCAGAGCAGAGTTTACTTGCCGATAATGATGTAGATAATGTGTTACAATAAAGAAGAATGAAGGACACTGGAGAGCAAAAATTGACTGACAAAGACTATATGGTCTTTTTATCAGGGACTGCTAAGGTGAAAGCTGAGATCCTGGATTAGGGCTTTCAGCAGCAGTTTAGAAAGCGTTTTTCAAGGAGTTACTATTGCCAGAAAGGAAAATGACAGCTTCATTATTTGCCCTAAATGCTAAGATGCCTCTAAATGGAAAATGTGGTTTTGCTACTGGAAAATGAAACATTTGATTTGTGAGATACATGTCTTAATTTTACATATTACTTGGTGAAATTAATGGTTTAGTGCAAAAAAGTCATGGAGATTTTGCATGCAATTGCTACTGTACAAAATTTATTTTAATTTTTCAGTTAACATTTGATTTTTATGATTATAAAATTATATTAAATGTAATTATGGTTAAATTATTATAATTATGATATTAAGTATTCTAATATATTTCAACAGACCTGATCATTGTTCAGGTTTCATAGCCACACTAACAATTCCTCTGGCTTATTATCCTTATAAATAGATGTTGGGTAGACTTTTCTAAACTAAATCTCCCTTGCTGCAAATTAGGCAGATTACATACTTGAGAAATATTAATTATCCATTTTTTTTTTTTTTACAGTAATACAATATTCTATAATAGAATTTGAAACTGAACTAAACTTCTTGTTTTACCTTTCAGAACTCAGAAGTTACAATTAATCGAAGTTAATTTTGAGGACTTGCTGAAGACTAAAACATAAGACAGGGAATTTTTTTATGTTTTCTTTGTTTATTTTTTGAAGTAATAGTGTCTATATTTGTCTTTGTAACGATTTTTTGTAAGGATTGTTACACAAACAGACACAGGAGTGCATGGTGACATGTGAAATGCAGGAATGAAAAACAGGCACATTATTTTTTCGATAAAAACCAAGTTTTACTAGCCAGAAGCTCACCTCCTGAATCAGCTTACTGATTTAGCTACAAAATGCTTGATTGTAAAACATTTCAGTAAAAAAATACAGAATTAGCACACTGAAATTGGTCTTGACACTGTCTATTCAAGATAAATTGCAATTGGATGAGGAAGGAAAAGAGGCTCTTAAATCCTATAACGATACCATAAAACATAAGAAAAATTAGAAAGGGGATTGACTTTTAAGTAGCAAACATAATGGTGTGGTAATATACAGGAGACCAAGACGAAGAGGCAAAGGTTTCACCCAAGCTGAAGAACCAGGTACGGTTACAACACTGCTGAGGAATGTTGATTCAGTTTATTTTTAAAACTGTTTGATCATTTCATGAACAGACCTAATAGTTGATCAGGTTTCATAGCCTCAATAACTGTTCCTTTGGCTTATTATTCTTATAAATAGATATTGGTTACAATTTTCTAAACTAAATCTCCCTTGTTCCAAATTAAGCAGATTACATAACTGAGAAATATTAATCATCCATCTCTTTTTACAATAATTTAATATGTACCTGGAGAAACCTATTACATACTGTTTCATTCTTCTCTAAGAAAATCCAATTTACTTTTAAATCTTTCCTTCTGGTTTCAAAACCTTTTATTTCTACTGTTCTTTCAATTTGTTCCAATTTGTTGGCATCTTTCTTACTGTGGTATCTAAAACTGGACACAGTGTTCCAGTTTAGGCTTACCTTGCATACAGGAATGCAAAATAATTGCCTGCCATAAGATAACAATGACACTCAATTACGGTATTTTTTTTTTTTTACTGCGCAAAGTTTGCATTGAATTTCTTTTTTTTTTTTTTTTTCTTGAGTCATCTATAGCTTGCTTGCTGCCCTGTAAGAGAATTCCTGCTTTCCTTGTTTGTTTGTCTTGTTTAGAAAAGCTTTCTTAACTTTGTGTCTCTTATCAAATAGTGTTTCTTTAAGTCTTCTGTTTTTCTGCTTTGTACCTCTATATGGGTACATATTTTCTGTGGGATTGGGTCTTAGAGACAGGGACAGGTTACATACCAATCTTTTCAGTTTCAAGATTTTGTAGCAGTAATGGCATATAATTTCCCTTCTTTTCTCTGTATTGAAACAGTTTGTTCTTTTGACTTAATAGTGACATTTGTCAAAACTAAAGCTTTCTCTGAACTTTTTTTTCCCCCTGCCTGGGGTCTATTCTAGCAATTCTCTATGCTGAAATTTGCATTTGTTTGAGGATTTTTATTGTTCCACTGCTCTCACTTGTTCCTCACCTTAAAATCACAAACTCTATTGCTTTGTGATCAGTTTTATCCATTGTGTTTTTCTACATTGTGAGATAATGCCTTCTTGTTCAAGATGTACTGCAAAAGAGCTTCTCTTAATTGTTGCTTCCAGCTTTTCCAAACCTATTTTTCCAAATATATACTGACATAATTTTCCTCCAAAACTACAGTGGCAAAGGCTTCCATTACTGTTTTTTGCTTCACCTGATAATTCACAAAAAAAAGTTTGTTTCAGCCCACATCTCCTTTTAATTTAATTGTTTATTAAGTACCTATGATTAAATCAAGCCTGGTTTATTCTGTTTTATTTTCAACCAGATACTTTCAACAGATATTTCTTTCAATTCTTTGTAAACTTCAAAAAGCCTGAGAGGATAGTGGTTGTTCAACAAATGCTGAAACAGAAGAAAAAAGTAGGTGGTGCACTCGTGTGACCCTCTTTATTTTTCTTAAAGTAAAACTCTATTTCTACACTGATTTCAGCCAGTTTATCCCTTATGTTCTTTTTTTTTTTTTTTTTTCCCCCTTTGGTTCTGATCCAACTATGTACGTTTTCTGTAAGTATACTTATTTTTCCTATTTGATCTCTGTACTCAGAGTATAGACACCTAATGTTATCTTCCCCAAGACTCCATTTTAACATCCTGCTATTCTACCCCACTTCTATAAAAAAGGTCTCTCTCTTCTTTTTTTTTAACCTACTATGTGAACATTTTACTAAACTGGCAATTCTCATTTAGTACCAGATCTGCATCAGTAAGGAATGCTGCTTTCACTTAATTTCTTCCAGGTATCATAGAATCACAGATTAGTTTGGGTTGGAAGGGACCTTGAAAGGCCATCTAGTCCAACCCCCCTGCCATGAGCAGGGACATCTTCCACTACATCAGGTTGCTCACAGCCCCATCCAACCTGACCTGGAATGTTTCCAGATATGGGGCATCTACCACCTCTCTGGGCAACCTGTTCCAGTGTTTCATCACCCTCATTGTGAAAAATGTCTTCCTTCTATCTAGCTTAAATCTACCTTTTTTATAGTTTAAAACCACTACCCTTGTCCTATTGCAACAGGCCCTGCTAAAAAGTTTTTCCCCATCTTTCTTATTGGCCCCCTTTAAGTACTGGAATGCTGCAATCAGGTCTCCCCGCAGTCTTCTCTTCTCCAGGCTGAACAAGCCCAACAATCTCAGCTGTTCTTCATAGGAGAGGAGCTCCAGCCCTCTGATTATTTCTGTGTCCCTCCTCTGGCCCCGCTCCAGCAGGTCCTTGTCTCTCCTGTGCTGAGGCCCCAGAGCAGACGCAGGACTCCAGGTGGGTCTCACCAGAGCGGAGCAGAGGGGCAGAATCCCCTCCCTCGACCTGCTGGCCACGCTGCTCTTGATGCAGCCCAGGGTATGGTTGGCCTTCTGGGCTGCCAGTGCATAATGCTGGCTCATGTCCAGCTTCTCATCAACCAGTACTCCCAGGTCCTTCTCGGCAGGGCTGCTCTCGATCCCTTCATCCCCCAGCCTGTGTTGATGCTGTGGGTTGCCCCAGCTCAGGTGTAGGACCTTGTATTTAGACTGGCTTTCTGGCCACTTTGCATAAATGGAGTATGTCAAAGGTTTATGTTCATCATGTGTATTGGCTAAAGAGGTGAAGGCTGAAGTCTGAGATAAACAACTACTTCCACCTAAATTACACCTGATTCTTCAGTATTCCAAAGTTACCCTTCATCATTACATTTCTTAGGCTTATCAGAGAGGGCTAGAAGTTGGAAGGGATCTCTGGAGGTTGTTTTGTCCAAGCACTCTGCTCAAGCAGGATTACCTAGAGCTGGTTACCCAGAATCATGTCCAGACATCCCCTTTACCATATGCTTATCTTGTCCATACTTTATTGACTTCTTTATGAGGAACCTATGGTAGACAGCATCAAAAGCCTCACTGAAGTCTAGGCGGACAATATCCAATGATTTATCCTCATCTACAAGCTGGCCTTACTCTTCTGCTAGAGCTAGAGTCTGCCTTTCTATCCACTGCAGTCGGGGTTTGGGATTTTTCAGGTGATTGAGACTTTGAGAAGATCCTGTACGTGTCTCTCTCTCCTATCTGCTGTGCAGCCTCCTGACTTCCTCCTGTGACTCCTCCAACTGGTAACACAGCTTCTCAACAACAGCACACCTGCAGGAAAGATGACCATCTCTCCCAGCCTCAGTGAGAGGGCCCAGACCCTATCTGCACTCTGGGACTTGGAGGGCTGCGTCCATCACCCAAAGCCCTGTCTGGATCAAAGCCTCTGCTCTGGCTGGGAGAGCTGCTCCAGCATCTGCTGGCAAATGTGCACTGTGGCACTATCCTTTTGCATTAGCAGAACATTTCAGGGAAGGCAACAGTATAATTCCCAAGCCAGCTCTTCTTTTTAAATATCTGAAGTATTTAAGCTCTTGGGCTGCTACACTGGTCCTTCATAAAACCATATATTCTGTCAGGGGTGAAAAGAGTGCACTGTGAAGACTGCCTTCCAAAGCTGAGAGTCTTTTTTTTTGGTGAGAAATCTTATGCTCATTTCCAATCCTCTTATCACACTTTTGGTCAAAGAACATATCCTCACTCTCACTTTAGTATGACGTTGTCACCTCCAGTAAACTTTGATGTTTGTGGCATTCATGCCAACTATTTTCTTGCTTTAATATTACTGGTTCTAAACTAGTCTTCATAGAAATAGCCAGATTTTGTCAGCTCAAGGGTCCATCTGGTCCAATATCCTTGCTCTAACAGTGGTAAGTAACAGATGCTTGAATAAAGTGCATAAGTAAAAGAAATCTGTTAGATTTCCTTCCTCAAAATGACCTACTGGCTTCTGGCAATCAGCAGTTTAAGGATTCCTGCTATTCCTAATTGCATTAGATGGTATATATATCTGCCTTTCCTGCCACTCTACAAATTCCAGACCAATAGTGTGAAATAGTGTGAAAATGGGAAGGTCATTCACTGAGGTGGTATATTTCACATAGTGTGATATCATTTAGGAGCTGAGTGTAATCACATGAATGACTCTTCTCGGTTGCTGTATAATACACTAGAAACATATGCAATAAAACCTCAGAATTATAGTTATGTTTAATGAGGTCATAACTAGAAAATAGCAATCAAATGACAGGGCAAATAAGCCAGAAAAGGATTAAAGATAAAAATGGCTTTTTTAGTTCTAGTTGCATAAAAACAAAAAACCAAACAATAAAACCCAACAAAAAAAGTTTAAATGCTTTATAATTGATGTGCATTTTATAGTTTCAGCCAGAAATTACTGTAAAGCCAAGAAGTTATAGGATACATGTAACTCAACTTGAGAATCTTCAGGGGAAGATTATCTGAGGTGCTAAGCACAGCCTGTGAAAATAACTGTTTTAAAATTTATGAAGCACCCTAATACTATAGAGATAGGAGACTGTAATTATTTCAGTTGATGACACGCTGAGCATCTTCTCCTGCTAAACTGATGTCGGTTTGCTGATTTAGATTGCAAACTATGAGAACCTCTGGAAAAAGTTTTTAAAAAAATCAAGTAAATGATACAAAAGAACAACTAATGCAACTGGAAATTAAATGGAACTGAGAATTAAGCAGTTAGGCTAGATTCTGCAAGAGGGTGTGTATTTTTTAGCTGGTGCTTAGCATTCTTGGCTTCCACTACAGCCATTGAGTTCCTAATGAGCTCACACCCTAGTTTAAATACTTCACTATGGAAGCGTTCATCACTATATAATCTCATTCTTGTAATGACTGCCAATACAGCCATTATGCTAATAAAACAGCTAGAAATGAAAGGAGATAAAAGGAAAAATGATAACTAAAATCCAAAACAGTTTTAATGCTTCTAGTTTTAGTTTAATTACATTCTTCCAAAGAATTATGACTGCATTAGGAAGAACGGAGAGTAAATATTGTAGATTAAAGAAAAAAATGCTTTAGTACTTCTCATGTAGATTCATAGAATCATAGAATGGTAGGGGTTGGAAGGGACTTCTAGAAGTCATCTAGTCCAAGCCCCCTGCTAGAGCAGGGTCCCCTAAAGCATGTTGCACAGGAACGTGTCCAGGCGGGTTTTAAATATCCCCAGAGAAGAAGACCGACAACCTCTCTGGGCAGCCGTTCAGGGGCCATTCAATATTCTCATTTATGTTTTAATACTAAGTACAGCCTCATCCTGAAAGACTTCCCTGCAGGACATTTTTGGACTTCAGAGTACTTTCGCATGTTAGATCAAATCTATTGCTATGATAGTATATGGGAAAATAAAATAATAGGGCTAAGACAATCCTGAACTGACAGAACAGCACAAGAAGCAGAAAAAAAAAATAAAGTGAAATAGAGTTCAAACCATTTGCTTGAAAGATAAAATTAAATACTGAAACAGATAAAAATAGTAAAGTATGATTCAACATTAAAAAAAAAAAAAAAAAGTGAAAAGAATAAGATGGTTCTAAGATGTGCACACGACTAGTTTCTATGGTTAAATACTTTAGATCAGATCCTCATGAATCCTTTGGGCACTAATAGAGCACAAAGACCAACCTTGAAACTATCTCGGGAGAACAACCAGTGTTTTTCTGGTTTATGTCCCAAAGACTGCAGAAAAGATTATAGTGACTTAAGAGAGATCTCACATTAATTAGAGTTGCTTTTTAGTCAAGAATGTTGTTATCCAGCATAATTTGGAATATCAGAATTTGGAATTAACTTCCTGCAATAACCTGCACCACCAAGAGGAAGGCGACGTAATGCAGAGGAAGTTTGAAGCCTACTTTGACCTCATTCTGAAAACCCGTTCTAGAGGTCAAGTCTGACTTTGGAAGGTCTCTTTCTTTAAGACAAAACTTTTGTCCTGAAGAAAGACCACTGATGTAAGCCTCCAGAACCTCATTCTTGTTTGTTAACATGCCTTCCAACAACTTTGCAAGACTCAGAACTGTATGTTGAATTCTAACATGATTCTGTTTTAATGACAGCTTTCCAGGTGGTGATGACTAGTCTTGAGTCATATTCCCATGATGTTTTTCATTCCATGACTTCAACCATTTCCAGCATCTTATCCTGTCACATTCAGAAAAGTTGGAAAGCTTTTGAATGCCTCTCAAGAGTAATTCTTTGTCATGATGACTGCAGAGACCCATACAAGTAAAATGATAGCAATAAATAGAACCTACCAACGGCGTGAAAACTGATGAAATAAACATAAGCTGCAGGAAGGAAGACCTTAAACAATGTGCCATTAAATTAGGCTATGTCTACTTAGATGGAAAGTTAGGGGCAGATGCGACATTACAGTACTCCCGAGTGAACCAGTTTAGGTTTCTCTCTCATGGTACTATCCTGCATGAGGCAAAGGTGGCACAGGGACAGTGATAAATCTGGTGTCACCCACAGGAAAAAGAAAAAAGCTTGAGGCAGGAAAGAAACAGCTGAATATGAATCAAGAAATATATCTGGATATGACATACACTTGGCCTGCTTTTTTTTCCTTCTTTGTTTAATGAAGTATGTACACTACACTACCAAAAAATGAAGTAACTTTCTTTTTTACTGCTGCTTTACCAAGAATATTGCCCAAACACTAGAAAAGTGCATGTTAAATAGAGACAGAGAAAATAAAACTTTTTTTTTTTTTTTTTTCTCACCTGAAACTAAGTATTAGAAGATGTAATCTATGATATTATTGTGCATTTCATCAAGGTCTGGTTGTTTTTCATAAACAGATCTAGGTTCCTGATGATATGTAGAATATCCTACACAAGTTGCAAAGGGGAAAACCCATTGATATTGTTAGTCTCAGCAGCATGAGAATTAGGATTGCTTATAAGAGAAAGGGGATGGCTTTCAGGAGCATAAAAGCTTGTTAACAAGGAAATAATTTGATTCTCATGTCTGTGTGAGATAGTACAGGAAATAATGAGCTTAAATTGCAGCAAGAAAGTGTTGGAGATTAGGAGGAGATGAGGGAAAAAAAAAACCAAACACCACCACAGAAATTTTGTCAATATAAATACAGTGAACTGCTGTCCATAGGAGAACTGTAGAGTCTCCATCATTGGAGGTCTTCAAAAATTGGCTAGGTAAGCATCATCAAAACATTATACAGGCACTGAGCATAACTGTAGCAAAATTGGAATTCATAGAGAATGATGCAGAGTCTTTGGACCTTAGATTAGGTTTGGATATACTTCTAATTAGTAGTGATCTCAGGTAGGAAAAATATTTTATAACATGGATTGTTAGTTGAGCTATATGTTTCAGATAACACCTCAAACAAGAAAAAAAAACAAAAAAACAAAAAAACAAAAAAACAAACAAACAAAAAAAAACAAAAAAAAAAAAAAAACAAAGCTTCTTGTATTTCCACTTTTTTTCATTTTCCTTCAGTAAACAGAAATGAGAACTAAACAAGCCCTGAGCAAGATTTGAACAAGTTTTAATCAAAATTTAGTTTCCCACATTTACAGTGGGAAAGACAACAAGGGCCAGTGGGGGACAAAGATGTGAATTAGGATGCATAACAGGGGAAAGAAGTCAGATTTAATGACAGAATATTTCTGTGAAAGCAAGAGCAAGCCTAACAATGCTGGCAAACTAAAACAGTGAACAGAAACAAAATAAGATTGCTCTGATTTGGGCACCAAGCAGAGAAAAGTAGAAGTCTATCTTTTCCTGCCAAAGAAATTAATTTAATCCAAGTCACAGAACAGTTTTTAACCTTTTTTGCAGAAACAAATTCTTCAGCTTGGAAATGCCAGTGCAGACTGAACAAATGTGTCTCCTGATGTTACACAGTCTTCAGCCCCCTCTAGTCCACCCCCACAATCCTTCAGTTTGAGAGAAATTAGAGGCAACCCCTCCTACTGTCCTTTCTTTTCCAATGAGCGAGAAACAGGTTCCCAGCTAGGTATTAAGCAGTCTTGAGATACTGAGTTAATTTTGTTTGTTTGTTGTGTTTTGGTGCCTTTTTTTTTTTTTTTTTTTTTATTTGGTTTCAGTAAAGAAATTCCCTTCCCTAACCTCCTCCAGTTTTCTTTAAGTGAGGCCATTTGTTTTCAGCAGTGCTGAATTTTCTTCCCTCTTGCAAACACGTTCAGTTTTTGCAGCTAGAGTACAAACAGCAAATGCTCACCAGAATCACTCATCTCTACTTTTTCCCTTCTTCCCCCATACCTTCATACCAACTCTTTCAACAAGCCCAGCAGTAGCAACCATATGTTATATATTAAAGACAGAGAGGTTAATATTCATTTGTATGTTGCCTACATTGACAGAAATCGTAGATTCAGGAAAAACGGTGCTTATTTTCCTCAGCTTGAAATTTTCTGAATCTCTCAACATAATAATAATACATTGAGAAGTTGCATAGTTTAATTTATTAATAGGCTTTTTCCTCATGCCTTCCAACAATTATTGCTATGTGTCACTATGGGAATGCATCTGCCTTTTCCTCCAAAAGCAAATATTTTTTTCTTTCTCTTCTATACATACATTCCCATGTATGCTTTATTTTTCTTATTTAACCAAAATTGCCATAACATAAGTAACTGGTTCTGAACAAGAAGCACCTTCTTCTTCTAGTAACAGATAATGAACAGTGCACCTATTGTCTAAGCAAGATGCCAGAGACCTCCTGACAGACATATGTAACTTTTATTTTGTGTTTTGAGTGTTGTATTCCTGTGGTGCTGTATAACCTTTGGCTTGCAAAAAGACTGTGCCTGTGCTCTTTATGCAAAAGCTTTTCTTTGTGTCTGCAGTGGGAATTTTGCTTTTGCGGGATCTCATTTAAGGAATACAATAACTAGGTTCTGAGAATGTAGCAAGAGAGGAGAAACAAATATGAATATATACAGATATTCAAAAGTCATCTGCATTGTCCGAATTCTTCTTCTATACAAGCCCAATGAGAGTTCTATTGCTCTCTTTAATGGAATCAGTGTTATTCATTTTGCAGTGCTTCTTCTGACTATTTGATGTCTGAAAACATCCTTCCACAGCTAAGTGAATATTGAGCGGAAAAAAACAATGAAGATGAGAAGTTGGATGTCTTCTCTTGTAGTACAGACTATATCTGAACAGCTCTTTGTGCTCAGACTATTCAATATTGCCTTTTTTAAACAACAATGGAAAATTATTGCTTCTTATCATAACTTTCATATTTGGTTTTGAATGAACCAGGAGACAGCTAGTTGTGCAAACATCAGGATCACTGAAAGCATCATGCATTACCAAGATCAGATCAGCAGTCTGATTTCTCAGTGTCTGTTGTGACTGGTACAACTTGCTTTCAGTAAATAATAGAAACTGCAGAAGTCCGAAGGTCAATTTATGCTGAGAAATCTATCTACAGTTAATTGCAAATTATATTTTGTCTATATAAATGCTAAAAATTGCTGTGAATTCACTAAACCCAAGATACTGGATTTAATGATAACTAATGGCAGCGAGTTCCATGAGTTGACTGTGTTAAAATTAAAGAAATTTTTCCTGAAACATATTGGTTTTAATTCCAGTGTGTTTCCTTTTTTTTTTTTTTTTTTTTTTTTTTTTTCCTCCAGATGCTAAGCCAAGTGAGAGCCTCATTATCTGAAATGGTTTTGTTTTTATGTAACAGCTTATGTTCATCTTCTTTTAAACTATGATCCATCTCTTAAAAGCCTTCTGCCTGCAGCACCACTATACTACAGTTTTCCATACAATTTTGCAGGATTTTACTCTGGTATTGCCCACACCCACACCCCAAATCTCTTCATTCAGTTAGTTTGTTTTTCATCCAGTCTATCATCTGCTGAACACAACATCCCAGGCTGGGGATGTCAGGTGGGGAGATGTGCTTATTTGTATAGGGGACAGCCTACTCCAAATTTCTTTCAAATTCTTTGTAAAATCTGAGCATCAGATCAAGCTCAACATAAAAACCTATGTCAATATTTATCACATGTACTTTTAAAGTCCTTTCAAAAGTTAAATCCTAACAGGCAAATTCTTCACCAAGTAGGTTATATTAGAAGTTCAAGACAGAACAGATGATTTGGGGGTGGGGACACTACAGTCCAGACACTGGTTCCCACCATTGCTTTAAAAATAGTTCTTCCGAAGACTTTGCAACCGTTCTCTGTTTCCCTCTTACTGTAACCTAAACTGTCCTGTTATGGAAAAAAAACCAAATCAAAACAAAAAAATTAAGAGAAATTGGTTGTCTGAGCAATCTGCCTCCCACTAACCTCTCAAGTAAAGCCTCAGGAGGAGTCTGAAGCTCCTAATGACCTCACCAGCTAATGTTTATATTACCCTGCAGAAACAGCCCCTTGTTAAAAAACCCAGTAAATTAAATTGCAGGCCACACAAGTTTTAAGGTGTGTTAAAGATGACAGGATACCCTGTGCTACCTGACTTTGAAGAAACTGATTTATTTTACTCAGTACTGCCAACTTTCAGTGACTTTATACTATGATTTATATGTCAATTTAAAATTGTTGAAGTTGAGTGTGAGGTTCTGTCTAGATGGCAAAAGTTTATATAAGCAAAACATTCTGTGGGGGAGCAAAACTGGAATTTTCCACTACACTTTTTAAGTACTGCATGACCCTAACTTCAGTAATCTTTTCAGATCCTCTAGGACGGACAATTTCTCCACTATTATATTGATGTGATATATTAAAATTTAATTGAGTCATAATTTCCTGATTAACCTTCTTGAAAAACGCTGTTCAGCCCTGAACTGAATCAAATGAATGCAGGACATGCAACATATTTTTATATTAATGTTTTTATTTCTTTATTGGATGTATTTTTAGCTAATCAGGAAAACCATTAACTATAAATGAGGAATGGATCCCCCTTGATGTTTGTGTGTGCGTGTTTGTGTCCCAGCATGGACTGAATCTTGCATGTGGTGACAAAATCATGAAATGATACTTTCAAAGATCTTCAAGAAACTCCAGAGACTAATTGTCCATTGGGAAGTACAGGCAAGTAACTTCTCAGAAATACACAATGGTGAGGACTGAAATTTGTGTAATGTTTTTCAGGAAGAAATGGGAAACATTTCTGAGGCAATTTGCTAGATCTCTTTATAGTGATTTCACCAGCTCTCCTTTGCTTGGAGGTACTGGGAGCCTGGAGCATTTGAGCAAAGATGTGGATATGCTCCCAAGTCTGTTTATGTGTGGCCTGAGCAGTTAGATAACCAGCTTCTGCATTAGGACCTAGGCAAACCAGGATCTTACTTCCCATAACACTACCATTTCTGTACGCAGTCAGGCTACACAGGACCTCCAGAAAATGAGAGGTTGTGATTATTTTCTTTTTTAAAAAGATTGTGCTGCTTCCACCATGCTTTTGCACATTCTTGTACTCTACGGGGCTAGAGCACTTGCAGAGCCTACAGAAATAGAGAATTCAACCTTTATTCTGCAAGTATCAAATCGATATCTCTCTCTAGGTATTTCTCAAGTGCCAGTCTGTATGTAGCCTGAGTAGGGTGGGGAGTCTTTATATATTTCTTGCTGAAGCTGGGCCATGGTGCATCCCTTAATGCAAGATTTCTGGGGCTAGGAAGAGATAGGTCAAAAGGTAGTTTAGCTGTGTCTTTACAGAAAGGGGAAAAATAGTGTCTGCACCAGGATTATTATGTATGAAGCAGATGTTTGGTAGAAAATAGATAACGGTAGAGGTGCTCAGGTCTCCCTGAACAGTTTATCCATGAAGGTTTTACATGAAGAGTAATCAATGAAGAAAATCAAACCTTACTTAGCTCAGTGCAATAAGTTTGTAGTCATCTTCCATTGGTTTTCCTGTCTCCAGATGTTGATCAGACAGAGACACATCTGTTTGCAACCTTTAATGAGCTGCTCAAATGTGAGTGGGATTACAGACGCTGTCTGTAGCATTTGCTGTTGGGATGGGCACCTCCCCACTCTCCCTGAAGCAACTTTAAATAGCCTTTCTGAGGTGCTTAACTGGATCTGTATTTCATGTAGAGATTACCAGTATCTAACCAGGCAGGCTCCTGAAAGACAACTGTCACAGCAACTCTGTCCTTCAAATAGCGCTCATCCTCAGTAACTTGCTCTCTCATCAGCCCAGTCTGGCAGAGCAGGGAGTTAAGTATAGGTTTCACTTGTTCTAATGATTGAAGCTCTTGAACTCTATTTCATTTGGGGAATCTATCAAGAGATGACTTCCTTGCTGAATGTAGGGCATGCATTCTCTTTACTTTGGAGATCAGCTATTTATTTCCTGTCTGTGTATTATCTGATTCTGCGCTATGTAAAGATGACTCTTGCTGAGAGAGTTTTTAATAAAAGTTGGTACTGATGCCTAGAATTACATGAATACTGATACAGTGGCAGCATTTTCTATTCCTTCAAGAGGATCTTCAAAACAAGCAGGGGAACAGGGTGGGGGTTACTATGTTCTTTCATCATTTTACTTGCTGTAGTAGACACTTCCAAATTACTAAAAATTACATGGCTACCCCAAAACGAAAAAACCACTTCTCTTAGATTAAATCACCTTGTGAAAGTAAGCTAGTGTCATTGGTGTGGTAGTGCAGCCAACACAGGATAGCATTTCTTATGAATAGGGTCCATAGTGACAGGCCCCTTGGATACATGCACAGTTGAAAAAAGGAAAAAAAAAAATCTTTGGCAACTGTGAAAGGACATTTCTGGAATTTGGCATAATCCAGTTAAACTGTAGTTATCTCTTTCTTGAATAAAGGCTGGTGCTATTCATTTGATGTTGAGACGAATCAGAAACCCTGCTGAGAACTTTAATGAGATACCCAACAAGGGAAATTAGGCAGTCTGGCTAGCTGACAGTCAGTGCTGTGCTATTTCAAGATGCTGTAATACGCTCCAAGTTAATATGATGGACCTCTAGAATACTTCCATGGATTGCAGCTTGTATAACATTTATTGAGGTATTTTATACATATACATATATGCACACACACACACATACATGTCTGTACTCCACAAGATTAAATAGGACAGCTGAGTGAGGTTGTATCACTATGAGAAACGATTGACCACAGTAGTAACCCTTCCCCTCCAGCCTATAAAAACTAACTCTAAAGGGCTGTGTTTTAGAGACGGATGTCCAACATCTAAATGCTGCTGCTGTATGCTAAGAATTTAATTGAAAATATAACTAGAAGTGAATTTCTCTAGGACCCAAACTCATTCAACTTGAAAATTAACAAAGAAAGAAAAAGGGAATGAGTTTGTTATTAATTTTTTTATTATTATTTGAAATTTTTATACCCTTTCCTATTCATAAATATAAATTAACACTTTCAATATTAACAGCAGCTTTGGAAAAAAGAAAAAATCTTATTTAAAAATATCAATGATGACATCTTTTAGGTTATTTTCAATGAAATTTGATTGAAACTATAAGTATGGGTAAATCCTTTCTATTGAATGACTAAAAATTATTAACGGAAACATTTCCAACAAAGCCTATTGACATCAAATGTAGCTTTTGTTTCATGAACATATATTTGCTACCAAGTTAGATGGGGAGGGTTGAAATAATTTCTTCTATTCAGCTTGAGAAAGGATCTGAGGCATGCCAGAAGGATTATGACACATGAAACATTTCTTCTTGAAGGGACTTCCATAGGAAGGATTTTTTTAAATGAAAAAAGTACAGGAGAACATGAACTTTATCCTCAAAACCTAAAATTTTTCTTAATATTCATCTTATTCTTGAAACTTTGGAATATATAGTTTAATGAGAGAGAAGTGCTGAAGGAGTGATAAAATCAGGTATTTAAATAAAAATCACCTCTTTTTGTGTTTGTTGTTTTTTTTTTTTTTTTTTTTTTAATTCTATACTGCTTACTTTCTGAGAAGTCATGGATCTGAGCTTTGTCTTGCTGGGTGATTCATATTTCTCCCTGCCTGCCTAGATTTGACCCACAGATCTTTGTTGCAGCCTCCACACTTGTCAAATCTTCTGCTAAGGATTTGTTCATGGTAGTTTGCTAGCAAACCCCTACATAGTGCCAACCAAACGATCCGAGGGCTGGAGCAGCTCTGCTGTGCGGACAGGCTGAGAGAGGTTGGGCTGTTCAGCCTGGAGAAGAGAAGGCTGCGGGGAGATCTGATTGCGGCCTTCCAGTACTTAAAGGGGGCCTATAGGAAAGAGGGGGAGAATCTTTTAAGCAGGGACAATGGTGATAGGACAAGGGGTAATGGTTTTAAACTGAAACAGGGTAGGTTTAGATTAGATGTAAGGAAGAAATTCTTTACAATGAGGGTGGTGAAGCCCTGGAAGGGGTTGCCCCGAGAGGTGGTGGATGCCCCATCCCTGGAAACATTCAAGCCCAGGTTGGACGGGGCTCTGAGCAACCTGATCTGGGTAATGGTGTCCCTGCTCACTGCAGGGGGTTGGACTAGATGGGCTCTGGGGGTCCCTTCCAGCCCAAAACATTCTATGATTCTATGATTCTATGGTAGTTTTCTTTATCAGATACCTGCAAAGACAACCTGGGTATGCTTGACTTTGCCTTGGCTGTCATAAAGTACTTTCTGTACTTACCTTCTTATAATGCCGTTACTTACTTGAAGCAGACCCTGTCAAGTGGGATATTGTTTAAGAAACTGAAGTCTGCATTCACTTGCTTGGATTATTGTAATTTTACCTACTAAACTAGTTCTTTTTCTTTAAAACAAAATGCTGTTGGACATGATTACATTTTCTCTATCTTTAATATAAATAAAGGAAGCAGTTATAAATAGCTGATGAGAATCTGTGCATGCACAGTGATTTTTAATTGCTGAGAAGTTTCTACTACATTCAGCTTGCAGCTGGCTGTATTGTTATTGTGTGGTCACATTGTAGTTGGCTAACTTATTTATTGCCTTCCCAGCTATATTTTGGACTTTGGACTATGCTTTCATAAGCCCAGATGGATTTCAGCCTAAGTTATACATTTAAATCTATAACCTAAATATAAAATATAGATTTAACTCATTAAAAATATTGTTCCATTACCAATGAGGATGGCTACATTTATTATATGATTGTTCTGTGAACATGTAAAAAGATGTATATTGGGTTTTAGCAAATGATATTACAATCCTTAAATATGACTTTTGTATATAAAATGTAAAATATTGGATCATACTAGCAAAATCCATAATGGTGATTTCATTCATCACAGCAAAGGTTCTGGGTTTATGCTTAATATACCCATATTCAGCAAAATACTTAAGCAGGTGTTAAATTTGAACAGCTACTTAACTTAAAATGCTATTATATAGCAGGCAATATTCAAAGTAGATTTGTATCATTTGGTATTTTGTTATGAAATGTTTCTTCTAGTTTGGGCATGTCAGAATTAATTGAACAGTCTGTATCCCAAGCTCCTCTGAAAGTGCTGGTAACATGGTGGAGCCTATCCCTATGGAAATCAGTAGCATATCAGTCAATTGACGCAAGAAAAAGCTAGACTCAAAGAAAGAGAAGATATGCATATGTTTACATATGTAAGTGAAGCACACTTACCTGATATCAGCTTATTGCCAGTTAATGGCTTGCTAATAACTGTGACCCCTACTACCTGCCACACACCAGGCTCGTATCTCGCAGCGTGGTGCATCGCTAGCTGTTCGGTGCTGTGCTAGTGGTGCAGCTGTGTGAGACTCCAACCAGGCTGCAGCTGCATTCTCTGCCTCGAGCAACACCAGGTCTTTTCTAACACTCACAGTGAGGATGTTGTTGCATGTTCGTGGCACTGGGAGCTTCCGTGAAAGTTCTGCAGTTAAAAGTGAACTGCAGTGATATGCCAAGCCCCTGAGACAGTTAATTTTTTATTAAATAAGAAAATACAATTTTACACATTTTATTCATCAAAGCACTTGAAAGAAAAAGGAGTCAGTGCTTCAGAGTACTGGTAGTTCTGTTTCTCAAAAGGCACTTTATTGCTATTGCTAGCAGGTGGTCCAATGACAATGATTTTTAATAAATCTATTTTTTATTTAATAGAACTATACAGTTGAAAACTAGTAAATGTGGTAGGTATCTTTAAGAAGGCACATAACACATACATAACAAACACCATTAGTCTTACTCCAATGATGTGTTTCAAAAAAGTTTGTCCTTTAAAAAGAAAAAGTAATCAGCCACGACAATAAGTAGGAAACTGAAAAAAGTATATAATACATAATCACCAAATCCATCTTTCTGTACTCATCGGATATTTTCTTTGCTAAGGTATGTCATTTTCTAAATAAACGAAATATAACATTACTGGTTAAACTAAAGAAAAAAATTGAATTGTCTAATAAATATAGGGTACATTAAATATAACATTACTGGTTAAACTAAAGAAGAAAATTGAATTGTCTAATAAATATAGGGTACATAAAAACCTATTATAATTATTACAATTAACATTCAATTGAAAGGAGTTTAGTAATGGTACTACTCAAGAATTGTCACAGAGGTAAATGTTGTTTAATATTTTCATTTCTGACTGTAGCACAGAGACTACCTGCATTCTGTTTTGTTTTGGGGTTTGTTTGTTTTTTTTTTTTTTTTTTTTTTTTTTTCCAACAAAAAGGTCGGTTTATTTTTCAA